>JAQZBX010047996.1:0-20321 GCA_029593785.1 Cabassous unicinctus | reverse complement strand
TGCTGTGAGGTCCTGCTGCATCAGCCCACCACGCCGCGCAGGCCAGCCTGCCCTCACAAGGAGGCCCCGGGAAGCGAACCCGGGGCCTCTCACATGGTAAACGGGGGCTCTATCGATTGAGCCACACCTGCTTCCTGCTGTGAGGTCTTGCTGCTTCAGCCCACTGTGCTGCGCAGGCCGGCCTGCCCTCACAAGGAGGCCCCGGGAAGCGAACCCGGGGCCTCCCATATGGTAAACGGGAGCTCTATCGATTGAGCCACACCCGCTTCCCAAAGTATTACATTTTAAAACAAAAAAAGCAAACAAAATGCCCTGGTTATACCAACCGTGAACTTCTACATTTGTTATAGAGTATTTCTAAACTAATATATTTGGTAGACAACCTTGCTAAAAGTGACTGCCTTATCAGCCACTGGATCATTTCAAACAACTTATTTCAGTGCACAGTATTATGAAGTGACCAGTTACCAACTCTGAGGTCTAAGTCCACAAACAACGTCATTCCCTTTGCTCAGTTATTCTGCCCCCATCAAAGCAAACTTATTTTCAATTCCCTCTTCACATATTAAGTATATATTAAGTACATACTTATAGGAAAAAAGGAAACAAAGTTCCTGCCCTCAAGAGAATTACAATTTATCTTTTCAAGATTTCTGTTGTCCCAGTATCTTGAATTTCTAATTGAGAAATTGGAGGTGCCTGGTACACCCGGTGTAATGAAATATCTAAGTTCTATCTTTTTCATGCAGAACAAAAGTTAGGAGAAATATGTGCTCCACTGCAATCAGGCAAAAGGCTGAAAAGAAAAAAATAAATATAATAAAAGGACTATGTAGTCACCCAGAAAGCCAGCAAAGTCTATACATTCTAGGATTAGTAAACTCTTGTACAGGAAAAAGCTTGCCATTCCTTACTGTCTGTGTTCTTGTTATATTGATGAAAAATTGTTTACAAACCCTGAAAAAATTATTCTCCATGGTATTAAGAAACAAAGATTTCAGGCCAAGACAGCCATTAACAATAATTTCTACCAAACATTCAAGGAAGACATTATTCCAACTTTGTATATCCCAATATCAAACTTTGTCCCAATAGGTTAACTTAATATTTGAAAAATCAAATGCACCAAATTAACACATTAAAGGAGAAAATCATGATTCTATGATAGATGCCCCCTCCCCAAAAGCAGCCAATGAAATTCAACATATTTTCCAAGGTAAAAATTCCCAGCAAACTAGGAATTACAAGGAAATTCACTAAACTTAATAAAGGGTATCTACAAATATGTCTGCAGCAAATATTAATGGTTAAACACTACAAGGTTTCCCTTTGAAATTACTAATAAGTCAACAATGCCCCCTATAATCACTGCTACTCAGCACTATACACTGTTTAGCCCAAGCCAGTGCAACTGGGCAAGAAAAACAAATGGTGCAAAGATCAAGGAGGAAGAAACAAAATAGCTTGAATCCCAGCCCTACTATTTACCAGCTACGCAGCCCTGGGCAAATTATTATCTTCATGCCTCAGTTTCCTCATCTGTAAAATAGGGTTAAGAGTACCTCCTTCATAGGGCTGTTATGAGGAGTTAATAAGTTAATATTTAACAGGTACTTAGAAAGTGTCTGACACTGTGAAAGTGTTAAATAAAGTTATTCTCCATGAAAGAGAAATCCCAGAGAATCTAGAGATAAACTACTGAAATTAAGAGAATAAGTTTCTCTAGATACCAAATCATTATACAAAAATCAATTGTATTTTTATATACTATTAACCACAAACAGAAAACGATTTTTTTTTTTTTAAAGATAACATTACAATAGCATAAAAAACAAAGTACCTGGTAATACATTTAACAAAAGATGCAAAAGACCGAATCTACAATCCTAATCAAAATTTGTGGAACTTGACAAGGTTATTCTAAAATGTTTATGGAACTGTAAAGTGCCAAGAACAGCCAAAACACTCTTCAAGAAAAACACGATGGCAGAATTCCCCTACCAGATATCAAACTCAAATCCCAAGGATTGATGTCTAACCGTGGGGAAAGTCTTCCTGGAATGCTTATCCACCAGATATGTCTGCATGGTTTCTCCTTCACTTCCTTTAGATCTTTGAACAGATGATATCTAATTTTGCCCTATATAAAACAGACATTGCCACCCAATACCCCAAGTCACACTCTACCTTTTTCATAGCACCCATCATGTGGTTTTACAGTTATATGTATATGTTTATTATTTTTTGTCTCTCTCCCCAACTTGAATCCAGAATTTTTTTTTTTTTTTACACTCTTCTGTGTCCCCAGTACCTAGAATAGTGCCTGTTACTTTGTTGAATGAGTAAACTGGTAGAAATCATAAAAATTCTGGTTAGCATATGGAATAAACTGGTTCAATTTAAACCAAACTTAAAACCTGCAAACACTTTCACTATTCATCTACTAAACAGTGACTACCAAATTAATACATTAATATTGTTTGCCTATTTGAAAATAGTATTAACTGCCAGTACTATTGACAGTATTTGTCTTGCTGTGTCCGGCTGCTATGACAGTACCACACAATGGATTGGCTTAAACAACAGGAATTTATTGGCTCACGGTTTTGAGGCTAGAAGTCCAAAATTGAGGTGTCAGCAAGGTGGCACTTTCTTCCCAAAATCTGTAACATTCTAGTGTTGGTTGACAGTGATCTTTTGGGGTTCCTGGGCTTGTATCACTGCCTTGTATCACATGGCGATGTCCTTTCCTTTCTCTTCTGGGTTCCGTTGACTTCTGGCTCCTTTCCATGCCTTTCTCTGGCTGAATTTCTTCTGTTTATAAAGACTCGAGTAATCCGGGTTAAGGCCCACACTGCTTCAGTTGGCCACACCTTAACTAAAAATATCTTCAAAAGATCCTACTTACAATGAGTTCATATCTACAGGAATGCAGATTAAGAACATGTCTAAATTGGGGTACATAATTCAATTTACCACAGTACTGATAGTCAAATCCTGTCTCTCCAAGTTCAGAATACTATTTTGGGCATTTCAAACCAACCAGTACATAAACAGTGGCTTGAAGCCATACTTTATGTTGCAATGAGGGAAATAAACGACAACTCTGAATGGAAAGGCAAAACCAACTATGGGGCAGATCAGAATTAATAGATCCAATGATTTTCAACAAATATACTTTATCTTTGATGATCTAAGTTTACATTTAACTAGAGAATTTGCTATGGAAAGTCTTACATATTTACAAATTAACTCATTTTTTGTCAAAAATAAGCGTGATGGATTGAATGTGAACTTAATATAAAAAGCTAATTTCAGTGCTCTGAAGCTCGGAATTGGTATATTTAAGAGAATCCAGTTAGACTAATTTACATAATGAAAAGTAGGGCACATTGTTATAACCTTTGTATTCTCTCTCACTACCATGTGAAATTTCCTCTACAGGTTTTAAAGAAAGCAAAGTACAATGGCTAAAAAAAATTTGGTGAGTGAAGTCTTGTTTGTCTTGAAATCTGGGGTCTTCTCTTGTTGGAGGTTAGCCCAGAGTTGAGCCACAGGGAAATACGGCTTGGTTTTAATTATCCAAGTTTGAAGGCCCTGTGGGAGATGAAAGGACTTCGGAAGCCAGTTGAAAGGTTTAGACCGTTTCTGAAGTGAGACTGAGGTGGTACTGGTTTGGGGGTAAAACCAGAAGAGGGGAAGGGCTGAAGTGAAAGTACTGGCCTCCTACATGATATCACCTTGGCTATATTCCTCCCAACATCATTTAGCCTTCCTTAGTCTTTTACAGAAACATCAAGAAGGCAGTTAATACTTCATGAAAATAATTTGTATGAATATGTTAACTAGAGACCAGAAAAATCCATCTATGTATTTTATAGAGGCTATTATAATAGAAAGCATTTAATTACTATTAGTTGAATTTAAATAGTTCTGGTTTCATCATCTAATTTTGCCAGAGTAGAATCTCTTAAAATAGTCTTTTAAGCTCTTTTACTTTTCTGTCAAAATTAGGACTTATAATACTTATCTCTTTTCAAAATTAAACAATAGATATAAGTTAAATCCAACCAATCTATTTTTTTTTTAAATGAAATTATATTGATGAATAAAGCAGCTTCTTTCTGGAGGAAAGGCAGGCATTAGACACAAAGAAAGAATAATTTCTAACATTTGCTTCTAAGTTTACAAAGCTCAGCAAATATTTCCCTTTGGGCTGAGAGACTAGAAGGCAGAATCATCTCAATGACTTGCAATATTTCTGAATACCACCACAGGGCAAATAAATATTCCTGTTCTTATAAAAACGCTTGTATACAAACCAAAAGCAGCAAATACATTAGTATTTACATTTATTTCACGTATGCAATTTACACACTCATTATTGAACAAAATTGGAATGCAAACAAATATACAAATACCATAAGAAGCATTATCAAATGAAATAACTGGCACTAGTGTTATAAGCATATTAATGGACCTGGTGAGGAAAAGTGATGGAAGAAGACTGCAGCCCATGACATTTTTCTTTTTGTCAAAAGAAAATGCTCAGTAGCACCATAATGGCAATACTTAAAAGAAACACATAAGATGGAACATTTTAACTACTATCATTGTGATTAACCTGCTTTACTTAAGTCAATTATACAGGAAGTTAACAATACAGGCAGTATTTTGGCCAACTTCTGCTTCTGTTAAACATCTTCCATAAACAAAAGCAAAGATAAATACAGCCAGCTGTCCACGGAACCCTCCCCTTTGTACTTGTACAAACTCTGTACCATGCTTTGATTTCATGATTGGAGAAGAAACACATGTATTTAAAAACTGAGGTTATGTAAAGTTATTCACTAAAGCCTGAGTGTGTCTTTGGTAGGCTAATACTTTTTCAGCATTGTTATTAATCACATTCATGTTTATCTATTTACTGCATTTTTCTACATAATCCAAGGTGGCTAGAGAGGACAATATGGAAAACATTCCAGAAAAATCCTCAAATGACTAGGTCCTTAAAAGCCAGTCTATTCCAAAGGCACTAAGAACCATGGGGGTGCAAACTTCCCCTTAGTGAAAGAAAGGTACTTTTTTTTTTTTTTTTTACTTATAAACAAATGGAATTTTATTCTGCAGTGTTAAATATTTTATTTGTTGCTGTCAGTATACTTGATTACCTACCATTATACTTTTCTTCTAAGAAGGCATCAACAATATACAAGATATATAGAGTACCAGGTATTTCTATTTCAAAGTTGTGCAAAAACTGCCACAATCTTGCTCAAAATGTTTAAGTATTCAAATGGTAGCAAATGGGCTGCATTAAGCTTTAGATATCCACATTGCATATGAATAAAGAAATGAAATTTACTCCCAGTTATGAATAGAAATGTTACAAAGAATATCATATACTACAGTAACCTTGCAAGGTTCTTTCAAATAGTATCCCTTAGTGGTTTCAATAAAATGTCACTAACCACTTATCCCTAAGCCTCGTTTTCTTCATAAGAATGTTGTAGAATGCATTAGTATTTTATATTGATTACAAAGTAAGCCAAATTTCTATCTAAATATACAAGTATGTGCTTAAGCAGTGTTTTGTGGTAAACACACAAAACATGCTTTGCCCTTAAGATTTATTATCCTTATAATAATGTACTTTTAAAGCCTTCATTTCATAGTTTGGTAATTAAGATCCACAAGAAATACAATGCTTTGCTGAACATAAAAAATATATCTGCATTATGATTATGAAACCTGGGTTCTGCTGGTAACTTTAAACTTACAAGTAGTCACATATAGTTCAACCAGCTCCAAACAAGGTTGTTCAGTGGTAATTATTTTGCAGCATTATAGGCTAAATTTCAGTTTGAATTGCAACTTTTAATTCCATTGTCTGATGTGAATGGTTGTTATTTGTTTCTCTTAGTGCATCACTAAAATATAAACCAACATTAGGTATTACTCCACTGTTACCATGTTCTTCAGCAATATGATTCAACTGTGGAACTTCTGAACATGAAGCAGTTTTAGTAAGCACAGAAATGCTACACTGATGTGGGGAATTTTCCAGACGGTCATTTTCTACCTCAGGAAGAATGCTAACAGTAGCAAAGCGGGCATGATAATCACTAGAACCATGACTACAGGAAGTTTTCATGCTTTCTAGGTCAGAACAACTAAATTCAGAAAAATGACTTGAGTGGGAATCTGCTACAGATGGCATACTATCACTGAGGGACGGAGCCTCAAATTCACTTGAGTTCGTGCTTTGTTGTTCTAACAACTGTGCATCCATGTCCTCTCTGGTCTCATTTATCTTCATGTTACTCTTTTTCCTCAATTTACCACTCTTTGGTTTTTTTCCTGCTGTTGCTTCTTTGGACCACTTGGTGGCACTGGATTTACCTTCAGGCAAGCCACTGGATGAAACACCAGCATGATTTCGGGCGGTGCTGCCGTCATCCACACTACTGCTTCCACTATTGTGTCTGAATTTGGATGGCTTTGATTCAATATCTACTTGTACCTCCATACTGTTGCCTTCTCTGAAACATAAGAGTAACAAAAACAAATATAATTTTTTACTTTTTATTTTTATTCAGATGACAGCAAAGCAGTGGGAAAGTTTCTGTGTGAAAGATAAAGAATATAGACTATTAGAACAAATTTATGAAGAATAAACTGCACTAAAAAAACTTGAAAGCAGAGGACTAAGGCTGTACTTTTTTTTTTTTTTCAAACAGTAGTAGCTGCATTTACTGCTTATATTGTTTGAGGCACTATGTTACCCTCTTTCTTTTTTTAAAATAAGAACAGCTTTATTGAGATATTTTAAATACTATAACATTCACTATTCATTACCAGAACATTTTCATCATCCCCAAAAGAAATCTTGTACCCATCAGCAGTCAATTCCCATTCTCCCCTTACTCCAGCCTGTGGTAACCATTAATCTGCCTTCTGTCCCTATGGATTTCCCTATTCTGGACATTCCATATAAATGGAATCAATACAATATGTGGTCTTTTGACTGGCTTCTTTCACTTAGCAAAATGTTTTCATTGTTCATCCATGTTGTTATAATTAATTTGGCAACAGGGAGCAAACCTGGTTTTGTCTTCTACAACTACTTTACTAAGCAAAAAGCTCTGCCATGATTGGAAAATATCTGTATATACTCTACAATCATTAACATATAAAATATCCCAATCTCAACATTCAAAATGATTAAAAAATTTATTGCCAGCTTTGGTAATCTTTTAACACAACTTCTTACCATTTTCTTTCCCAGAAAAGTTAGTAACAAATTAGTGATAATTTTGCCTTATGACAGGAAAAATTCTTTTAAAATTAATTTTAAAATCCTCATGATTTTATAACAATCCTTTCCTTACTTGTCCAATGGGATGTAGGAATTCAGAATGGATCCTGCCATTGCTTTGGTGCTGGCATTATCACTAACTGTTCCCAAGCTGACTGTGCCAGATTCTCCACTTAGACTGTACCGTTCTTTCTGTACATCTGCTTGTACTTCCAACCTTAAAGGGGGAGAGGTAGCAGATAAAAACCAAAATTATATATAATATCAGCACTATTGTAATATGTATCTTTAAATCATTCAGTTAAGGACCCTAGTAACAAGAAACTATTTTAGAAACAACTATAAACATTTTTTATAAAGTCTCTTATTTGATTATTCAAATTCTATTGCAACACACTGAACAACAGCAGCCATCCAAATAGAATGGGAAAAATTAACTATCTGCAAAGTAAGGTAGTACCAGAGTAACACAAAAAAAGCACGTAAAGGATTTGTGCTTAAAAAACCTTAAATATGCTCCCTTCTCAATCAAGACGTGGCACTTTGCATGCCATGTTTCACTGAAAATACAAAATCAGAATACATGACAGAATCGTGAATAAAAAAAAATCCTGGGTATCTATCTATATTAAAAATGATTCTATAAAAATTTTGATTCTTAAAATAAGAGATAATAATATGCATGACTATAACTTAAGAGTATATGTTTAAATGCAAACTAAAAATAATATATGATTGATTAATCTTTTAATTCATGCCTTCCTCCTACGTTAAAATACACACACACAACAATCAAAGCTAATAAACAGAAGTAAAGAATAGTGAACCAAAAAGGAAACGAGGAAAGATAAAAATGTGTTAATTTATCCCATTTATCTATATGGCTGTTGGTCAAATATTTGTTGAGAACCATTAATACATAAAAGGACCCATGCAGACCATCCTGGCCCCAGTTTACACATTCCCAGATACCCTGACTTCATCTACTCTTCCAGGCCTTAGCCAATGTCTCATTTCCTAACATCAAGTTGTTGCCACCTCCAAAGTTAAGGCCCAGACTTAAGCCTTGCTTCTACTGTGTCCACTGAAGCAGGCCTGGCATGGACTTATAAGATTTGACAAGTACAGTGAAAAAACAAAACAAAACAAAACAAAACAAAAAATGGCAGAATGTTAGGCCTTAGACTTAGTTTTAATGGCATCATGGATATTCTGTGACAGAATTAAAAACAATAAAAATACGCAAAACTAAAAAATGGTAAATAGCTCTTTACTCACTACCACCAAAATTTCAATTTTTAACATTGTTGTTTTCAACCCTGACTAGGAAGGTCATATGTAATCATCATGCATTGTGTTCTAAATTCTCCTCATCTAATAATTCGTAGTTTAACAGAAGGCAAAAACAAAACAAAATGCATTACTGTTTCTTACCTGTTAAAACAGTTTACCATGGCACTTCCTGATAGACTCCCTGTTATACTAGCTCCAGCTAGTGCCATGGTGCTAGCTGTTTCACTCAAGTTGTCTCGAATGGCTCCTATTCGATCCATGTGGCTCCCACTTGCACTCAAACTTCCAGTCAGACCACCAACACTTCCTTCCCCTATGCTAGGGTTGTGTCTTGCTTCTGCTACTGAAGTTGTATCTAAATGCAAATATTTTAAAAAACAAGTATGATTATTAATTTCCCCCTTCTTAAATTCCTCCCTGATTTCAGAAAGGGTATATTATAAAGTACAAAACATACATACAAACAGAAAAGATGCCTAGAACCATGGACACATAACTATAAGGTAAGAGTAAAAAGAAATATCTGAGTAGAGCTGAATCAATAGTATGGCCCTCAATTTTAAATGGTCATTAATTTTTTAAAAAACAATCCAGAAAATTTAGAAGTTCTATAAAGAACCTAGTTGTTGAATAATTTAGCTGACAATGGAGGAAAATTAAGTGAGTTTTCAATAAGGGTGTAATTTATTCTCTAAAGAATGGGTCAAAAGTTGATTTCTAGATATATTCCACAGTTCCAATTGTCTACAAGTTATTAAAAGATCTGATAACACTATATTCCAATCTTATGGTACTTTTCACATACTTTGTATGGAAGGAAAGTGAAAATGATGAAGAATGTCTGAGCCATTTTATACAGCATGATCAGGGAAGGCCTCTCTGATAAGGGAATACTTGAGTAGAGTCTCAAAGGAAGTGAAGAAGTGAGTCATGAAATTACCTAGGGGAAGAGTATTCCAGGCAGAGGAAACTGCAAAGTTTAAAAGCTAAAAGAGGGAGTGCCTAGCATCCTCAAAATCATCAAAGAGGGGTGGTTTGAAAAAGGAACGTGTTAAGAAGAATTCAGAGGCATAGTCACAGCCATATCATGTCGGGACTTAAAGGCCATAAGGACTTTGGATTTTTAACCCCTGTACAATCAGAAGCCACTGCGTCAGTCTGAGAATAGGAAAGACATGATCTGATTTATCTTTCAGAGTTGTCACAGCACTGTAGGAATAGATTATAAATGAGTGAAGCTGCAAAGCAGACAGAGCAGGGAGGAGGCTATTACATTAGCCCAGGAAAGAAGACAGTACCTTGGACTAGTGGAATGGCAGTGGAAAGTGTGAGAAGTGATTAGATAAGGTTAAATAATAAAAGAAGAGTAGAACAGAATTTACTGATTGATCAAATGCCAAGATATGAGGGGGAAAAGGGAAGTTACTGATAAGTGAAGGTTTCTGGCTCAAACAGCACAAAGAATGGAGAAGCTACTTATTGCAGTGGTGTTGACTGAGGAAAGAATAGGTTTGAAAGGGAAGAGTTTAGCTGTAGACAAGTTAAGCTTGAAATTCTTATTAGACATTCAAATGCAGATTAAAGAGGAGATTTAAATAAACAAAAATTTGAAGTTCAGGGGAGAGTTCTGGCCTATATATAAATTTGGAAGAGGTCCGTTTGTATATTACTTAACAGATTTAGGGAGTGAGAGTAGATAAGAAAAGGAAAAGTATGAAACTAAGCCCTGGGAAACTCCAACATTTAGTGGTTAGGAGAGGAAAATGAGGCAGCAAAGAATACTGAGAAGGATAACCAGTGAAATAAGAGAGATGAGTAGTTTTCTAGAAGGCAAATGAAGACAGTTTTAAGAAGGAAGACATGGTCTTCCATGTTATAATAAGGTGCTACTGTTATATTAAGTATATATATTATATAATAAGGTGAGAACCAAGAAATGACCACTATATCTGGTAATACTGAAGTCACTGGTGACTTTGCTTCGGTGGAATGGTAAAGATAAAACCCTGGAGTGGTAGAAACTAAAATCTGATTAAAGTGAGGTTAAGACAGAATGCAAAATAAAAGAGTGGACATTTATCTTTGCACATGATCCTGTTTATTTTTAGATAAATTTCTATAATAAGTATTTCTGGAATATAGAACATGCATATTTTTTAAGGTTTATTAATTATACTCCCACTTGTAGACTTGGGGGGACATAGCTCTTTATATTCTCATCAATAAAGTATTTTCATTCTTCTTAATCCCTGCCATTTATTGTTCTAACCCACATTTCTTTGAATAGCATTAAAGATAGTTTCTATTTATTGGCTACTTGTAAATCTTTTATGAACCACATGCATCTTCATATTTTTTTTCTAACTAATTTGTCATATTTTAAGCAAAATTTAGGATGAAAAGCTTAGGATTTCTAAGACATTACATTCCCATTGGAGGTTAGGTACCCAGAAATATTTCATCCTTTTTCATCCATATACCTCTTTCCTCAGCAGTTCATTTCACCTATGTACTTCTGGTTGAATACTATTAGGCTAGTAAGAGAAGGGTAACAGAAATTCTAACTTGCATGTTATCTACAGTCTCCCCCACCATCCTGAAACTAAGTACATTTTATTCCTTTGCTTAAAGGATTTACCAACGGCTGTGTTAGGTCCACCAACATTTATATCATTTTCATCATCAAATTCAATCCTGACTCCTTTTCCATTTCCTGCTGAGACTCCACAACCTCCACTTCGACAGAGAGAAATTGGAACAACGCCATAGACATATGCTAACATAATAGGAACACCAATACCTAAAAGAGAATGAAATTAATTATTGCAAACCAAAAAATAGACCACAGAAACATAAGATTTATAAAGTTTTTTCAAGAAAAGTTATACAGGGGCAAAGTGCTAAGGTTCTACAGATATGGCTGGAACACTTGCCAAAAATGATTTACCCAGCTCTTAGGGGATGCAGCAAATTGAAGGCTCCTGGCCAATCAGGTGACACACGCAAGGAAAAGGAAAAAAGATAAAGTGATATAAAGGTTTTATTTTAAGTGTCAGGTCTCAGAACTGTATGGAAGAATGGTGGAGGTAATCAGACACTAACGATTTACCAAGACCCCAAAGTAGACTCCTGAGTCTACAATAATAGTTTTAACCAATAGAGTTACTGAATGAGAGGCTTTCTGTAGGCTCAGCTTAAACTGTCTTTAAGTAAATAAAAAAGTAAGCCTTTCATCTTCAACAACAATATAATGCTTTGTTTTAAAAATTCTTTTCCAAAAGTTTAACTCCATAAAATTTGAGGTAATTAATATTGTTAAGTTTTTTCTTACCTACAGTTACTGCAGCTACTACTGGAGACACAATTACAGACAATGTTACACCACCTGCTATGGCCAAATTCCTTTTGTGCTTTGAAACATCCTTGCCTTCATATCGATTGTGAATCTTGAATAAAAAATTAAAACAAGGGTAAGAGATCAAAGAGAAATATGTTACGTATTTGATTTAGATGAAATAGACCTACAGTTAGAAGTTGGGTGATATCTCATATAATTTTATAGTTGAGTGTTCTAATTCAAGGTAAATCCATGTTAAACCATATTCTCAAATAATTTGCTTATTAATAATTTACTTCTGTAAGAAGACAATGATTTAATAGACATTACTTTGTGCTTACTTTTAAAACACTCTTGAATAAAACTAGCTTTTATAATTTTAGTCAGGATTAGTAAAACATCTATCGAGTAAAGAAGGAATTAATAATATTATTTTCCACAGTTATGAGTTGGATATTTGATTAATAGCATACTTCTAATAAATTTAGCATTCCACAGGTTTCTAATTAAGATTCTTTAAGTGACAAAAAGAGCTTAAAGGAGGTTTCCATAATCTTTTTTTTTTTAAATTGACCTTAAAAAGGAATTCTAATATGTAAGTATCATTAAATAGAATCACTTTTCTTTCAGATCCCTTGTTATGAAGAAAAATATTATTAAAAAATTCAGGATCATGATTCTCATTTATAGTGCATAGTATAGGGGAAGAGAGAGACAATAAGAGAAAAAATTCTGAGACTATTAATTTTGACAGCAGCAGACTTCTTAATCACTTCATAAATTGTACTATTAATCTTTCAAAAAAGTTATTTGCTTAGCTAATGACTTATAATTCATCAATTGTCGTTAATAATTATTGGTATTGGACTTTCACAAACATGTTGGAATCTGCAAAACAGCATATTTACTAATCACAGTAATCTGAGTGAAAAGGAGCTTTGTACTGAAGAAACAATTCAGGAACTGGCTAATTATTCTTTGCCTGAGGGCATGTGTTATAAGCTTTATTTAGCTATTAACTTTTATTAAAAAGATCTGTGTACTTGATTTTACAAGGATATGCCCATTAAAAAAAAAATGTTAGGTGTGTATCCTTCAATATTTTATGCTTAAAGTTGGCTTATAATGCAAATATACTGAAGTTTTCATATTCAGATAATTTTAAAGTAAGTCTTTTTTTTTTTTAAGATTTATTTATTTATTTATTTACTTTATCCATTTTAACCCCCATTCCTGCCTCATTTGCTGTTTTGTGTCCATTCGCTGGGCAATTCTCTGTGTCTGTTTCCTGCCCTCTCCATCCTTCTCCAGTCTTCACCGGGATTTGACCCTGGGGCCCTCCGATGTGGGAGAGAGGCGTTCTGCCACCTACGCCACCTCAGTTCGTTTTCCGGTGTGTCTTGTCTTGGCGCTCTCACGTCTCTCTCCTGTTATGTCATCATCTTTCTGCGTGGCTTGGCAGGGCCTTGCGGCACGCGCGCCTTCTATATATTTTTTTTATTTTACAGGGAGGTCCTGGGGATTGAACCCAGGTCCCTCCATATGGCAGACAGACACCCAACCATTTGAGCCACAAATGCCCCCATACTTTTTTATGTATTCAAAGAAGCTTGCCAAACACTGAAAATTTATTATGCTATGACAAAATGATACTTTATCTATACTGTAAAAACTAAAAATGACATTTGTCTTAAAAAACAAAACAAAAAAACATCGTCAATCCTAAAGAGACACACTTAAAGAGTTAGAACAGGATAAAGAATCAACAAGAAATTATGCATTTTACCTTACGGCCCACATATACAGGAATGCCAATAATCATTGCAGGGATAGCAATGCCAGCTATTAGAGCAATTCCCACAGGAGCACCAACAAGTGTTCCAAGCTGCCACAATATTTTCTTCTTTCGGCTCCAGGGTTTCTTGCCCCAAAAAGTACATCCTGATGGACTAAAGTAAAGAAATCATAATGTAAAGTAACTGCTGCAAAACATCACAACAAAAGCAGTGACTATAAAAGAAGACTTCTTGTACTTAGAAGTCAGTTTTGCTTTGTTCTTTTTTTTCCTTTCTTTGAATTCTTAGATCATCAAAAGCCAAAAAATTAAGGTAGGAACCACCATAAATTTTATTTAAGGGATATTGATAACTGGGATTCAGGTTAAAAATGTATCCCTAGTCTTCCATTACCCTCAAAACCTTAAGTTAGTTTTTGAAGAGTAAATTAATGCAAAACCTAAGTGTTTATTTTTATACCTGTTTTAGGCATATAATTATCTGATTTTATCATAAACTCACTTTGTAGCATGAATGAAGGAATTTATACATGAGAAAACTATGGAAAAAATAAACAAACAAATAAAAGAAAAAAAAATAATACAAAAAAAAACCCAAACTATATGGAACTACTTATGACCTAGCATAATTACAACGGGGCATTAAATATCAGCTATATAGGTAATTTCCATTTCCTATGTTTGACTAGCTATCAATCCCAAATAACTAGCACAGTAATTTGGCTCCTTTTAAATTTATATAACTAGAATAAAACAGATCTCTTTAAGTAACTTATAAATCCCTGACTTTAAAATGCTTAGGGTAATACTTCCCCCCCAAAAACCCTTTTGTCTTATAATAAAAAATTGTATTTAGATATAAGTAGCTCCTTCTATAAACTTACCTTAAATAATGTAAATCTGAGATTTCTTTCATACACAGCCAACAAAACTCACAACCACAGACAGCACAGGTCATGTGATTGCAGCTTCCATCATTCATCTTTATTATATAAGCAGCACATCGTGGACATGGCTTTATATCGTCAGCTATTGGGAAAATAGAGAGCCTTTTTAGTATGTAAAATTGGCCTAAAAATAATTTCAGGAAGATTGATATCAATTGTTGCACTACCAAAAAACAACAACAACAACAACAACAAAAACCAAAAATACTAACATGTATAGCTTGTTAATGATAGCTTTAACCTGCTATTTTTAGTATATAAAGCATTTTATTCTTCCTTTCCGAGAAAGGGAACATTTTACATTTTCAAATTCTAAATATTTTTCAAAGACAAAAGCAGAACAATGAGAATACAGAATAACAAAAGAACAGTTAAAAAAACAACAACAACAAAGGAAGGAAGCTTGAGGCAAACTGTAAACTAAACGAAGTCTTTGTCCCTACCCCATAGCTGTCTTCTCTGGATGGCATTTCATATTCTAGAACTTTTCTATCTCCACTATTTTCACATTCTGTATACTTATATTTCTATGAAAGGCTGTTTTGCCTATTTTTGTCTCTCCTTAAATCAGCAAATTAGAAAAAAAAAATGTACTGTACATACTATATAGCCATCTCTCTCTCAAAATAACTTCTAAATGCAAAATCCTAAGTGAAATTGTTTTGCTGAATAAACAGACAACTGAGTCCCCATTTCTCAAGAATCAATTAATTCACAGCTCTTTGCTTTAAAAAAAAAAAAAATTTTTTTTCTCACAATTATTTAAAGTGTTTGGCAAAGCTTTTGTCTTTTTTGAAAACTGTAATTCTGTTTACTGTTAAAATATGGGTCACTTATATTAAGAAAAACAAGAGGTTACAAAAAACTATGCTCTCAAAATGTTTAAATGCAAACCCCCTTGCTCCCCCCAAGACCAACCACCAGCACATTACCTGCAAGGACCTAGGACAAAATATAACAGTGGTTATCTCTTAGGGTAGTAGTGGTAGGGGATAGAGGTGAAGGTGGGGAGCCCACTAAATATTTTATTTTTATAAAAGGGAAAAAATATAGTAACAAATAAAAAATATGTGGTTCATTTAAAATGTAGCTCAAAGTACATAAACCCCCTTGTGCTATAAGAGTCTCATAAAGACAAATATAAACAGTTTAAAGACAAATATAAACATTATAACACAAGTTATTTATTAAAGAACCATATGATTAAGCACACATTTATCTGCAGGTGAAGGATTAGAAAGAAATAAGTACAACTAACTTTTGAATGTATTATGATAATGTGAGGCAAAGAATACCAAGATATCTGGAATAACATTAATTAATAAAACCATTAGATGGTAGCTCCCTTTTTCTACCAGTCACTGAGATAGCAAATTCAATTTTAAATGTTTTATACATTACAGCAAAAGAAAATATCATCTAGCTATTTGTTCTGAGAGCTTTGGTTTTTGAAGCACTGTAGATAAAATTGTATGTACTTTAAATCTAGATTTTCACAACTACGAGATAAGATTTTTAGTCAAACATGGAACAAATTCCAAAAGAAGTTTATGTTTTAAAATAATCACTTTGGAAGGCTATGCTACTATTTGGCTCAAATCTTTTGAGACGCCTGTCTTTCAGAATCACCTTCAAAGCTACTGTACATAATGTTAGTCACATCTTAGCTTGGATCCTCCCCCAACCAGTGATTCAACCTCATATGATACTCTAGTTATTAAAATTAGGTTTAAAGAACTTTTGGTTCTTCCCAAAAATCAAACTGACATTAAAAGAGTAACTTAAGAGAATATCAGGACCAATAAGGCATTCCAGGGTAACAATGCTAAAATTAAACATAAAATCTTCCATTGTAACTACTTTGAAGACAACCAGTCTTCCTTTGGTTGATTAAATTCGGGTGATTAAATTGTGATGTTTCTTTAGAAAATAATAACAAAAACCATCTTTTACTTATTTTTAAAAAATGATGATCCAGAATACATCTCCAACAGACTAACTATGGTTTCTCTGAGTTCCCCTATCTCATGTAGCCAGAGCACTTACTATGAGCCAAGAAATGTTTCAATCCTAAGGAAGTAAATATTATTAGTATCTTCACTGTACAGATGAGGTAAGTAACTTGCTCAGGATCACACAAAGAATAAGTGGAGAAGCAGGGATTCTGAGTCTAGGCAGTCTGTTTCCAGAATCCCTTCTGTTATTGTATATATGTCTGTGTGTTCCATGATCAATAAATACCCACCCCAATTTAGAGAAGAGGGATATCACTTTCAAGTGGACCACTCAATGGCTACTGCTGACCACCCAGGAGACAGTTTAGGAATATTCAGGTTCTTTCTCAATTTCTTCTAGACCAATACTTACAAATTATACTAATAATTTAGTATAATTATAATTAATTATAAGGAGAAGAAACAGAAGCAAGTCAGTCAATAAACACACATGAAAATACAAATACATTATATGAAGTACTAACTGTTGAATTTTTCTTGTTAAAGTTTAATAAGACCTTTCTTTCCTAGTAGCACATAGTAAGTGACTAATCTCAATATACCGCTGGTAGGAATATATATTATTTCACATTTCTGTATTTTCCAAATTTGTATGTTTCAGATCAGTAAGAAAAATAAATATCTGTCTGAAAAGGGTTGAAATTTCAATAATGAAAATTCTGTGAATGTAAAATACTAAATTTTAAAAATTTTATTCAAAGACATTAAGATGTTCAGAAAATCTTTTTTTAAATTTTAGACTTATGAGATGCATACATTGTACATGTTAAGACAGACCCCCAGGTAATTTAAAATTCATGGTCAAAGACACCTTTACATAGTGTCCAACTTGCTAAGGTATGATTTTGTATCCTTGATCTTGGGATTGGATGAGACTGCTATAAGTAAAAAAATACATTTCACAAATATGTAAAAGAAAAGCATTCCAATAATGAATACTGCTTTAAATCTGTAAATTATGATATTAACACAATTCTTCCTTTTATTCTTTTAAACAATAAAATCTTTCCAATCTCAATACCGCTTTTATAGGAAAGAATGAGTGCTTCCAGGATAGAAATGCTAATACATAAATCACTTTTGGGAGGTGGGGCACATGGGAATCCCTACAATTTTTGTGTAAATTTATGTAATCTAGGTATCTTTTAAAAAACAAAAACAAAAAATATTAAAAAAAAAAAGTATATATTACAGATTACAGACTGCTAGAATACTAGGGGATAGTATGTATATGTATAAAACATAATTTTTGGCATTAAATGTTCATTTCTTATGTTTGAAGAGATCGTGAAGGCTATTTTTTCGTAAATATAATTTTAATACAAATATGTTGAAAATATTGAAGAAATAAATGTTCATTCTAATTCTGGGATTAAAAAAAAACAAAAAAAAACAAGAGTATTGATTATTAGGAGATAAGAGGAGGGTTGAGAAGAACTACTGATGCTTTATGTATGTAGAAGTTTTAATTAACTTGACTGTATATGTATGGAAATGGATAGAGTTGATGGTAACACATTATAGTGAGTAGCAACTGGTTTATAAACGGGACTGTGGCTGGAAAGGGTAGTCTGAGAAAATAAATGTCAAATGAAAGAAAGCTAAAGAATAATCTAGGGACTGAATAACAGTGAACCCAGAGGTGGATGAGAATTGTTGTTGATGGTACAAATGCAAGAGTGTCCTTCTGTGAGCTAGAGAAGATGTACATCATTATTGCAGGCTGGTGGGAATGTGGAGAAGCATGAGAAGACTACAACTGGTGTGACCTATAGACTGTGGTTAACAGCAACACTATAATATTCTTGCATCAATGCCAAAGAGGTATTGTGTTGATAATGGAGGTATATGGAAAAAGTCTGCAAAATGCAAGTTATGGACAATGGTTGGTGGTAATAGTCTGATGACAGTACCTCATAATCTGTAACAAATGTTCGACCACGGTGTAGTGTGTTGTTGAAGGGGTGTTGTATGGGAATTCTACACGTGTATGATTGTTTTCCAAGTTCACAACCTCTGTAATAAAAATATATTTTAAAAAAATAGGGTAGGTTGGGGGAAAAATACACTAAATGTAAGATAGGGAATATAGTTAGTAGTAATATTTTGATGATGCTCTTGCATAGTTTGCAACAAATGTTTCACAACAATGTAAATTGTTGGTGGAGGGGTGATGCATGAGACCCCTGTATGATGCTATGTATGTTTATTTTGTAAGTTCACAATCTTTATTATACAGTTACTGTTTATGCACGTTCATGTATGAATGATATATTTCAATAAAAAATATATTAAAAAAAAAAAAAGAATATTAAAGCAAGTTAGAATACATTTTAGAATGGGATTTTAAAGTAAAGCAAGTAAAAGAAAGGATGTGGCACGGACTGGGACTCTTACCAAAAGTGCTTTGAAGAGAACCTCACACGAGGTGTGACCAATAATTTTATGTTCTCCTCAGAATATGAGGTACCACCCCAAGAAATATTTCTGAGAAAGTAACCCATTTGTCATTATTCTGAAAACTCTTGATAGCTGGCAATTAAGAGAGTATCAGAATGTGGGAGACTCTAAGGAGCTCCAACAAATCTTGGCTATGAAGGCTCAAAAATAGTAGTCTTCACATACACATACAAGGTAACTACACAACTACAGAAGTTACTGGGAAAAGCTGTAGAGATAATAAGCAGATCTATGAAAGCAAAAATCCCCCTTTTCTCATATTTATTTTTTATTAATAGCATCCTTTGTGGGTGTGATGTTGCACCACATCTTGCCTTTGGTTTGCATTTCCTAGTGGATATGATGTTGATCATCTTGTTTTATGTGCTAAGTGACCATTTGTGTATCTTCTGTGGAAATATGTCCGGGTTATCTGCCTATTTTTTATTGGTTGTTTGAATTGTTTTGTGAATTGTAGCTCTTTATATTTGGTGGGTATAAAGCCCTTATCAAATATTTTCTTCAAAAAAAAAAGAAAGAAAAAGAAAACTAAAGGGAGAGCAAGGGAAGACTTACTAAAATAACTACTGTTCTGTATAAATCAAGTATTTTATTAGTAAAAATTAGACATAAATACCTGCTGCTCCAGACTCTTGACTATAACTAATGGATGAAGAACGTATAGTTCTCAGACGTAAACTATGGGCTCTCTCTTGTCGGGCAGCATCACAGGTCTGATTGGGGTGCCAAATCTGTTTGCAGTGGTAGCAAAACTCTGTTCCACAGCCTTCTCGCCCACAAGTTAATTTTGGACAACTGGCACATCCAAATGCTATCACAGCATATCTTTAAAGAACAAAAAAATATTAAAACTATGACAGAAAAGAAGAGATATATTCATTAAAATAATTATCCAACCAAAACATTATTCCTGAAAAACGTTTTCTATTTATGTATTAGTGAATAGTTATAAACCCTAACACAATCTTACCAATACAAAAATGGGGGGAAAATGAACAGTTCACAAATGAAACTAAACAAATGGCTAGAAAACATTTTAAAAAGTCAACTTTTTAACGTATTAAGTTTGTAAGAAAAAAATAGCACTCAAATCTGGTGGAATATGGTGAAATGACATTTTTGGCAACATATATTGGTATTCCCTTTTTTGAAAACG
>JAQZBX010047995.1:0-20319 GCA_029593785.1 Cabassous unicinctus | reverse complement strand
ATGGTTGTGTGGGGTGTTTTTGGGGGTGTGGGCGGTGGGGAGCATGGGAATCCCTGTAGTTTCTGAGTAATATTTGGGTAATCTAGGCACCTTTATAAAATGTATATATATATATAACAAATAACATTTATGTAAACAAATGCACATATATGCATATGTATTTATATATCATTTTACAAATAAAAATAAATAAATAAATAAATAAAAAATAAACATATTATAAATTGTAACATAGAATTCTTTTTAAACCCGAGGCTGGTTCTCATGTACAAGGCCCTTCCCTATTTAGTACTGTCACACCTTGGTCCTTTTGTTTATGTTTATGTTCTTTATTTTCATATGAGGAACCAGTTTGTTTCAAGTTATCTTTATTTCCCAAGTACCTGACACAGTGTCTAGCATATATTAGGTATTAAAAAAAATGTTAAATTAACAAATGATATATGGGGACATTTAGGCTAGCAATATAATTATAACAAAAAGACTTCCCCTCAATACTATAAAACTTTGATTCATAAAAACAGTATATTCTAATACTAGTCTGAAACAATGATGAATTATAATGTAATTTAAAAATATTTGTCTGAGATCTGTGAGATTCTTAATAAACAACAATTAAAATGATAACTAAAGCAAACCCTTTCACAAATTGTTTGTATTTCAAAAAGGATGAAGATACAGCTTGGTGAGCAATGGAAAATTTCAGCACTTTTCCAAAGCAAACAATGTTGTTTGGAAGAAAAGGAAAGCATTGATTTTAGTTAATGAGTGTTTTTCAGCTTTTTGCAACACAGGAGTCTTAATACTGGGGATGCTTTCTTTATAGAAGCAAATGGATTGAACATTGCCTTGAAAATGCCATCTTCAGGCTTCTTTCTGTTGCCAGCACTCAGTTAATGCAGGCCAGTGTCTGCTGCTGCCAATGCTTGTTCCATTTTTCAAATTAGAATCCATGCCCTAGAGAGGTATTGTCGAAACATGACTGACATTGAGTGGCCATGCAGGCAAGGTAGTAGAGGTGATAGGACTAATACCAGTTTCATGGATCAATGCTGGTGAGTGCTGATTTTCTGTTTCCCCTCCTTAAACACTTTTGGTGGAAGTGCTAATAAGCAGTGAGAGAGACAAAACATAGGCTAGAGTAAGGGGAAAATGTAGCTTGCTGTATTATTTTCTCCTGAATCACACAAAGTAGGCTGACTACCTAGCTCTTGATCAAAGTCCTCTCAGTTTGGGTTACTTTGGGATCATTTGCTGTTTCTTCTATGTAAATTAGAAAAAACGTGGAAGAATGGAATTGCTCATGAAATTAGTCCTTTCACTGGGTAATTTATGGATAGCTATACATTTTTGAACAGTCTGACAGATTCCTGATCACTCATTTAGGTTCAGTTACATGGTAGACATTCAAAGAAATATGTACTGTCCAGATATTGCCTTGTATTTTCTAATTCTATTGACTAAAAAAAACATTCATTCCATTATTGTGTATTTATCTATCTTGTTGTTTATTCATTATTTCCTTAAGATGTTCTAATGTTAAAATGTTTTCTATGTTTATCCTGGAGATTCTGAGTAAGAAGCAGTGAAATATACTGATTAATAGAAAACCTAGGCTACTTACTTGAAATTCCGTCCCTCAGATTTTAATGGCTTAAAACACAATAGAAAGTTATTTTGTCACATAGGCAGTCCAAGATAATTATCTGATGTGTGGTTTTCATTCACATTTTCATTCAGGGAGCCAGGCTGGCAGACTCTGCCTTCTTCAACATATGTCTTCTTATCTCACCCAGGCTTCAATATCTAGGCAGCAAATTGGGCAGAGCAAGTAGAACCCATCACAGGAAGCCTGAGGGAGTAGGGTTGGTGATAGTGTGGTGATTAAAAACCAGGGCTGGGAAGGGCACTTATTATTCTGCTCACATTTTATCAGCTGTAATGTGGCCAAATCTAACAGTAAAGGAAGTTGGAAAAATGTGGTCTAGCTGTGTGACCAGGAAGAAATGGAGAAAACAACCAACTAGCCATCTGGGACACAAACACTGTGCACACGAAGTGGACTGTCATGGGAGGGATGCCCAGGATGTTCTGCAGTCTGCTGTAAGGCTCTGTGGGGATGATTTCATATATATCTCTGAAACTTTTTACTTTACTTTATTACTGTTCTTATTAGCATTTCTCCCATAGAACAATTTCCAGAAAAGCTTTTGTTTATGCCTCTTTAACTACAAAAGGGTGTTTCCTTTAGGTAATATTTTTTGCTCATAACAGAAAAGAAGATTACTGTATTTAAACACATTCTAAGTTTTTAATTTAATAATAATGCAACTTGTTCTCAGTGATATCCATGGGACCCACAATACACTTTGTCATAATTTTTTATTTAAATAAAATCAATCGTGAGCTAGATAAATGTTAGTATTATAGCAGTGGTTTTATAAATCTATGTAGGGAACAAAGACATTTCAGAGCCTGGCAAATTGAGAACACTTTTTCTGAATTTCTTTCATGTGGCTTCCTCTCCATTTCTAGTTTAGAGTTCTAGAAGCTATTTTTTTCCCCATACATAATTGCAATTTTATGTGAAATTCACCAGTGAAAGTTATTATACATTTGAGAGTAATTCAGAGCCTATTTACAAACCAGGCAGGAAGTACGTAGATTTCATGCATGGAAAAGCATAAATAAAATTCATTTTTAATCATGTAATTGTACTGACATTTGTTTCCATGTAATTGGTGAGGAAATAAATTTCTATTCATACCCTGGGTCCACTTTTGGAATGAAGCAAATGTAGTATGAAAATGTCAGTAGCATAGCTTTGAATTATTACTTTTAAATGTTTTATTTTTGGTCTATGTTCAAATGTAAGAAATGTCTGATAGAATAACATTGATGCATAGTCTAAGCTTGTTAGGAAGGCTGTAATTAAACAAACGAAAATACTGAAATATGTCTTTCATATAATATTGCTGCAATAAAAAATGATGTAAAATACAAATTTATCTAATAGCGATTTTTTTTTTAACTTTCTGCATGCAAGTGTCTGTATTTCTGTTGGGATGGGCCGAGTTTTCTAGATCAGAGAAATCACAGAATTCACCCAGTTTATGACACTAATTATTTGAAATATCAGCAAGGCACCTTTCTTTTCCTGATCTACAGTTTCTTCACTCATAAATAGAGGAGAAAAATAGCATACAGGTCACAGGGCTGAAAAAGAATTATTTAAATAAAAGAAAATAAGTAAATCATCAAGCCCATTTCCTGACACATCATAAGCTTTCCATGAATATTGCATCCCTCCCCTTTCCTTTTACCAAAGCCACACACATAGGCAGAAGCAAAGCCAGGACTTGAACTTGAATATCCTGAGTCCTCAGCTGGCATATTTCTGTTTTGAAATAAGCAGCTGTTATTCTAGAAAATTCAAAGTGGGTTAGAACACTTGAATGCAAATGTTTTAATGGGGTGGCTCTGTTCAGAATGCTTCCAAACACTATCCCCCTCATTAAAAAAATAAATAAAAATAAAAAAGAGAAACAAGCAAACCACAACAGCAAAGCCGAAAGAGAAACAAGGTAGTAGTAAAAACAGTGCTGTGCCCAAAGCGAAAGGAGCCATGTCATATATGGAACAAAGATATTCTTCCCTTTTTGTGCTTTTTAAAACAGTGTCAACATTCACAGTGCTCGACATTTTCAAGGAAAGTGTCTCATTTCCATTAACAAGGAAACCTCCTAATTCACAAATATACACAGTGGGTGATGTGTGTTAATAGCACTCTTAGCGGCTGATAATGTGGTGCAGTTAATGTATCTCAGCTGGAATTAACTTTACCACAAGCCATTGTTTCCTTTTTATACAGCACAGGATGCTGTGGAAAAATCTCTTAGAATCTCACAAGGGGAATTCAATTAACATTACTCACTACTGTACAGCAACATAAAAACGGAGGCTATTTTAACTTTTCTCAAGTTTCCTGCTGATCAATTCAATGTTTCCTATTAGTTTAACTCCGGTTGCCATAAACTCACCTTCATTGTTCAGAAAATATCTTTTTCACTTACGGGGGAGAGTGTGGCTGCCAATGGGAAGCCAGAGTAGGCTAAGCAGATGCAGAGATTCCTGAATATAATATCTAGAATTGTCCTTGGAGTAACATGGTGTTACATGGCTTATTTTAAACCAAGGAAATTCTACTACTAGAATTAATTTTTTTAGCTCCATCACTCTCTTTGTCATTTGATTCATCTAATTGGAATGTCTATCTTCTTGAAAAATTCTAGACTTCTGTCATTTAAAAACTTATTAAGAGTGTTAGTCACCGGAAAACTACAAAGTGGAGTTATTTGAACACAGAAATTATTTATCCTCCGGGCAATAACATTATAGACAAGAAAAATACTTCATAGGTGTTGAAATGGTAAAGTGTCTTTGACATCTTCCCTCTTCCTGATCTCCCATATTCTACCACACTATACATGCTGTTAATTTAATTCTTTAACTAACTGTGTATTTATGTTTTTCATCCCCACAGTCACTACCCAACTCCAAGAGGCCAGATCTCCAACTGGTCTCCCAGCAAACTCTCTGACATCCTGTAACTCTTCCCTTGCTCTGCCTCCAGAGTTGTCTTCAAAATACAAATCTCCTTGCCACATCTGCTTTGTTAGAATCCTTCCATGGCTTCCCAAAGCTCTTAGGATAAAATACCAACACCCATGCAGATAAGCCTGCATGGTCCCACCCCTGCTTAATCTCTTGAGTGCCATGTGCCCCACTCTTCAGTTCCTTGATCATACCCAGCCTTTGCAAATGGTATTTATTGAGTTGATTGTTTCATTAGCATATGTATCCTTAACCAGAAAGAAAGCACTATGGGAACAAAGACTTTATACTTGCCTTTCACATAGTGATGCTATAAATAAATATCAACTTAATGAAAAAAACAAAGACATTTTATCAGTGATGATCTAGGTGGGTCAGGAAGAAGTGGGAAAGATCATTTAAATTAATTTCAAGAACCAAGTTTATATTACCACTCTCTGAATCCCTCCTATTGGGTTAGTCATGCAATATGTATTTAACCAGTAAACAAGGGAAAGACAGTTAGTTACATGTCCACAAAGTGCTTACTGTGTATTTAGAAAGATGATGTTGCAGTTGGGCAGTTTGATGTAATTATGAATTCCAAAAATATAATTGGATCATGCTTGTAAATTGATCTGTTAATCTGGGCATGATTAAGTTATGAGAACCCTCTATGATGTTATGTATGTTTGTTTTGTAAGTTCACAACTATTACTATACACTTATTGTTTATGTATGTTTATGTATGAGTGATATACTTCAATAAATTAAAAAAAAAAAGTTATGATTAGGGCGTTGACTGGGCCACGTCAGTAGGGTGTTGAGCCCCACCCCTTGGTGGGTGGGGAATCAAATATAAAAGGCATGGCAAGAACAGTTTTTGAGAAGCAGTTTTGATGTTGGAGAAAAGGCCCCAGAAGAAGAGAAGTGAGCCGTTCGCCTGATAGTCTACAGCTGACCTTGTGTAGGAACTAGAAGAGCTAAGCCCGGAAAGAAACGCAGCCCCGCGAAGAGAGGAACCCAAGAAGCCTGAACCCTGGCAAACGTCAGCAGCTGTCCTGCTCCAACACGTGGCAATGAACTTTGGTGAGAAGAAACTTCACACTTTATGGCCTGGTATCTGTGGACTTTTACCCCAAATAAATACTCTTTATAAAGACCAAACCACTTTTTGGTATTTCACATTAGCATCCCTTTGGCTGACTAATACAGATGACAATGAAACAAACTAAGCAATAACCTATGAAAAGAGCTCCAGCTCATTCATGCCACCTTCCTAGTTATTTTGTATTGCTAAACATATATATATATGTTTAAACATATGATATATATATTAAATCTCAAAACAACACTGCCTACTGACTCTACCAAAACCTTTTTAGTATTAAGATGATATAGATCTCTAAAGAAAAAAAAAAAAAAAGGAAAAAAGCACTTTCTCCTGGGCAAATAGATATCTTATTCATTGGTAGAATCCATAAAATGTATCTTATTCAATATTTATTATTAGGGCAAAGTGAGTAATTTTCTTTCAGCTCTCGGGGAAAATATACTTCAATCAAGTGATATTTCCAGATTACCCCTCTATATTTCCCATATACAGCACATGTCTTCCAATTTACAATTGCTTTAATTTAATCAGTCTATATCCATGTATACAATTATTGTTTTATGGTACTCCAAGGTTTTTTCACTTGTGTAGGTAGGAATGATGCTCTCCGCATAGTAGTTGGAATGAAGGGCTTGCTTAAGAACAACAGAGAGAAACAAAGAGAGAAAGAGAGAGGGAGAGATAGAGAGAGGGAGGGAAAGACAGAGAGAGAGAGAGAAGAAGAAAGGAAGGAAGGAAGGAAGAAAGAAAGGGAAAAACAGCACAGAAGGACAGTATGGACTGTGCTTCAGAAGCTTGAATTCACATCATGATGTCAGAAATTTCCAGTTGTTGACTTTGAATGTATCATTTAATATATTTGAGCTTTAATGTTCTTATATTTACTATAGAAATAGTAGCTCTTGCTTTGACTAAAAGGTGGTAATGAATATGAAATTATTTATAAATTGTAAAGTAGTCATTCTCAAAGATCATCCTGTAGATAATTGGATCCAATAAACCATCCTAAAGAATGATACTTGTAGTCAAAATAAATATGTTTAGAAAAGATTTTATACTCTAAACTGTCATGAGAGTTATACAAAGCAATTTGATTTACTAAAGTTCAGATATGTCATATCTAAAGAAGAAATGTTTATTTTTTAACACTGCTTTTGAAACACACCAAAACTTTTTTAGATTAGTAAAATATAGTAAGGCAATTGCATGAAGTAACATAATATCATTTTTTGCATTTTATACATAGGTCATATTGAAAAATGTTTCTAATAAAGAAGGAAAATATTATCATTAAGGAAAAAATCAAATTATCACATTTATTGTTCAAGTTTGATCATACATATACATATAAATGGCTTTATATTATTTAATAAGAAATAAAATTTTTAATTAATTTTATGTATTATCAGTTCTAGGCTGCCAACCGTAAGAATATGTCAAACTTTTAAAATATTTTCCACTAGATATAATTGGCCAGAATATTAAAATATAAATTGCTTAACATTCCTTCCCCTTCTTGAAATCACTAAGACAGTTTGAGAAGGAGAATCACAGCACTTATATGGATTGCTAAAGTCTTCTCCTAGAAATGTTCTCTGTGCATTCAGTTAGTCTAAATTACTCAGAAGTTTGCTTCCTTTATCCTTTTCACTCTGTGTTGTAGAATAATTGGCACAAGAGAAGCACCGGAATTCAATTATTCAAACAAAATTATTTATGATTTAATGTATTCTCAAAATAAGCTCATATGAGGAAAATACCCATCTATATTATTGCTCATTGTTCATTTGGCAGCTATGACATATATTTACTTATGTTCAATCCTAAATGATAATTAAAGGTACAATTGTTTGGTGGCTGTAGCAGAATCACAATTTTATTTAACCTTGACTCTAGAAAAGGGTAAGCTTTATTTTTATTAATTTATTTTTTATTAGAGATGTTGTGGGCTTACAGAACAATCATCCATAAAAATACAGAGTTCCCATATACCACCCTATTATTACGACCTTGCATTGATGTGTTATATTTGTTACAACTGACGAAAGCATATTTTTATAATTGTACTATAATGTACCCTATTTACCTTCAGGGTTCACTGTTTGTGGTGTGCAGTCCCATGAGTGTATTTTTATTTTTATTCAAGTAACTCCTGCTCCTGGTATCTAATGAGTAGAGGCCAGGAATGTGGATGTACATCCTACATTATATAGGACAGCTCCCTGCAATAAATAATTATCCAGCCCAAAATATCGATAGTGTCTAGGCTGAAAGGTCCTGCTTTAGACGAACAGTAAATGCCTCTGATTCCAATAGTTTGCCTGTTAATGGTAGCCATTCAGGGATACCCAAGCACATTAAGTAGTATTTTTCATAGTTATTTTGTAGGCTAGTAATCTACTTTTTAAAGATTATTAAGTGTTTTGTATAAACCCGAATTAGTTGATTGGATTCCCTGTGATGCATATATGAATCAGTGACACCGTGGATTCCATTGTCAAGGCCTATGGGGGCTCTTAACCACTATTTCTAAGGACAAGATGTGACATGTGGAGTAACCGGTGACTGTAGTCTTTCCATCCACGCTGGCTTGCCTTTTAAATAATAATGACAGAGAAAAAGAAAATCTTATCCTAGGCTGCGAGCATTGGAGAACGAGATAACGTGAAATCTCTCTGTATACTGCTTTTATTGGACAGGCAATTTTAATGATTCCCAGCAACTGTGGAATATGCTTTCTTAATATTGAATCATTACATGAATCATAATCTGATTCATACATTTGTTCATTTATTAGCCCATTTGCATACGCATTTCTTGAATTCTCTGTATGCTTGACATTTTGTCAATCCTGAGGATACAGAGATGACTCAAAGGGCAACAATGTAGTAGAACAAGAAGAGAAAGTTTTTTTTTTAAACATTTGAGTATTGCTGCTGATATGTAACTGCCTGTTAAAGATTTAAAGGTAATTCCCTAATAAAACTTCTAGTCAAGAAACTGTCAGAAAGTACCATATAACTTCAGAAATTTTGATTACTTTTATTTTATTTTGTTCATTCGTTTTTCTCTCTGGAGATGAATCTACAAATATCTCTTTTCCCTGGAGGTAGGGAAATAGATTGTATTTCTCATTACTGCAGTGTGAGAGAGGATTCTAGACAGAAGCGAGAAAAAGTGAAGGACAGGGCACTCAGGTCAGGAGGGGCTGAAGGACTAAACACACAAACTAGAAATATTCCCAGAAATGTATTTAGTGAGTATACTGGAGAGAAAGAAACAAAAACTCCTGTGGTCTTCATGTTAGAGAGACATATCTCTTCTGGAATCAAAATATTTTAGAGCTGGCACTCCCCTTGTTGTTCTGTGACCTTGCCTAAATTGCTTAACCTCTCTAAGACTAATTCACTTTTTTAGAAAATGTAAGAAAGAATACCAGCTTCATAAGGTTATTTTGGGAATTAAATGAGATTATAAAATTTTCCCCATTATGCCTTGCAAAAAATAAACATTCAGCAAATATTATCTTTGATGCCATTATTATCAATATTTTTACCAATAATTTAGGCATAGCACCTTCATCAGATATTTCATAATCATTATATTCAAATGTGAGTATTTTAAATGACAATGAATATGTCTAAAATTAAGTATAAAAACATACTTCAAATAATATATTTAAAAATTATTTTGTAATATTCATCATTGGAAAATAGTGGAAATTCATATTAGAAAATGGGAAGAGGAGTAAATGGTATAAATGAGTTTTTTCATTGTTCACACTTCCCTTGATTTCCAAATTTGCCACAATTAAATGTGGATTACTTTTAAAGAGAGCATGAATAGATATATTGTTTTAGCACATCCATTTTCCAATGTTATTTTAACAATATCTGTGCCTATCCAGATACACATTAATGATCGTAAATAGAAACTGCTATGTGAGTAGAAAAGAAAGTCCTTTATCTTGGGTTCAGAGAGACTGAAGGCAAGCTTTCCAGATTAACAGCCCCTAGATGAATATTGGAATATGTTAAAAAAAAAAAAAAAAAGAGGTAATTCAAGCAAATTGAAAGGTTAGTGCTCTGGCTTCAAGGAGAGATAGCAAAGCATCTTTGCAGAATTCCAAAGGGTTTTATAAATCAGGAGTAAAGAATACTGAAAAGGATTAGTGGGAGATGAGACTGAAGCTGTGGTCAGGGTTTCATATATCAATTAAGGATTATGAGGTCCACTGAAATAATATTAAAGATCTTTTGAATATTTTAATGATGCCAAAAAGTGACTCTAGTGGCAAATGAGAAGGAAGGATTGTGGGATGTGAGACTGGAGCAAATTAAAAGAGGAGCTTGTGCCTATAACTATGGAGGGAAGAGGAAAAAACCTAAATTAAGATAGTCACAGTGGGTTTGGCTTATAAGCAACAGTCTCATTGTTTTCTTTTCTTGATTAATCCCTCTCTAACTTTCCCATAGAATGATTGTAATTCCTGGGTGAAGAAGGGACTTTAAGGTAGAAGGAAGCAGATTGTTGGTGATATTGGACTAGAAAGGAGAGAGGTAATGAGTTCAAATTGAGATGGCTATTTGGGTTGGCTATGATACGAATCTTTAATATATATTAAGCAATTGAAAATGACAGTAAGCTGTGTGAGAAGGAAGATAAAATTTTGATAAGCAGAGATGGTGGGAAAATAGTTAAGTGGAAACATGGACATGAGTTATCAATAATAACCTAAGGAAAGCTCAAATTATATTTAGAGAATGACAAGATGATCAGCTTGACAGATGGTTAGAGTATATGTAAGGACAATGGTAAGTGAGGGTGAAAAGAGGGAATTTGAGCTGATGAGAAATGACCCACCTTGCAAAAGGAGACGTTAATACTATAATCTGTAGTTGAGTGTTTGGAAGGAGATACCATTTAACAATGTAGGGCCCCTGCAAGCTTCTTTGGTATATATCTTGGTAAAGAAATAAAATGCAGTATTTAAGAGAAGAGACTATGAGGCAGACTGTTTAGGTTTAAATCTCAGCTCCTGCACTAACTAGCAGTATGGTTCTGAATAAGTAGTTAATCTCTTAATTCAAAATATTTTTGTCATCTGTAAAATGGTGCTGAGAATGCTTATCTCCTTCAGTGGTTGAAAGGGTTAAATGTGTTAATATATGTATTTTGTGTTAATCTATTTCACTACATTTCTATCTCTCTATCTATCTCTCTATCACTCATCTATCTATATCTGTCATTTTCACACAGTGTCATACTCACACACACATATACACACATATATATTGCAAATGTTATTACTCTCTAGATTTCTTAGACGTTGCAGAACAATACTTTATTTCTTTTATTCTTCTAATAAGATTATCTTTCCTCTCTCCTACACCTTTCTCTGTTTTACTTTCAGTCAAAAAACAGAGAAGAATTTCTCTTTGTAATGTCAGTCTTTTATTTTCTTTTAAGGAGATTGAATCAAAAGAGCCTTCTATTTCTTATGAATACCATAATTGTATGATATTTTGATGTATAAGATATTGCACTAATATTTAAGAAATGGCAAAATGGTACAATTTTCAGCGCATCTTAAGGTACTGTTTTGTGTTTTTTTGAATAAATAGATGCTTTTTATCCACACTAACAATTTAAAGGCCAATTTATTGATTTTTATTTATGAGTTAGTATGTCTATAAGATTATTCTTAATAACAAGTTCATATTATGGCTCATAACCCAGGGCTCAGGCAACCAATGCACCTCATTCCCTGACTACAGTGATTAAATGTGAGGAGTGAATATGTAGCTTAAAGCAGCCTTATGGGGGGGAGGGGGAGAACTTTGGAACTTGCTTAGAATGCTGAAACACAAACCATCTTTTCCCTTGGAACTTGTGATGGTAAGAGGTGAGATTGCAGCACATAGAGCAATTTGCACACTTTAGGATAGGGTCTGAACCTACCAAGGGTATCAGCATAATAAACATGGAGATGAAGTTAATACCACCAATCGTAGAAGGTAGAGGGTATGCCTATCTGGATTAAGCCTCACAAGAAAACAGCACCGTTTGCAGATTAAGTTACACCTAATTTAGATCACTTTAAATTAGACTTTCCAATGCTGACAATACAAAATCCTAATGTATATGGCTGCTTATATAAGTTTTTATCTATTTATACTTTTACTTGTCACCTCTTTCTGAAATTTAGGTTATAAACATTTACAGGCACAACAAATTTTTTGAACATGACATTTTACTTTTATTGTGTGATAGTCATCATTTTAGTTTGTGAGGCTGCTCTGACAAATACCAAACAATGGGTGACAAACTATAGGAAGTTTGTGATTCATGGTATTGAGGAAAGTAGAAGCCACAAATCAAGTATTGGCAAACGTTGCTTTCTCCCAAAAATCTGCAACCTTTTTATACAGGCTGCTGATAATTCTTGGGGTTCCTTGGTTTGTATATGCACTTCTCATCCTTTCTCATTTCTGTGATTTCTGGATTCTCTTGAAAGACCTCTGGTAAATGGCATTAAGGTCCACCCTGGTTCAGTTTGCCACACTTATCTAAAAATAACATCTTCTAAAGGTCCTTTTTCCAATGAGTTCACATTCACAGGGACTCAGATTAATATTAAAAACATGTGTTAACTGGGGTACGTAATTCAACCTCCCACAGTAATGTTTTTTGTACATATCTACTGAGCTCCTAAAATATTGTGAGTGTTTATGAGTATTGGGAATTACACAATAATGTTACATGTTAAATTATGTGAATATTGAATGTGTCAATAAAGTACCCACAGGTATCCTGGGAATTCAGTTCACCATTTATCTTCTGAATACAAAATATTTCTCAGATATTGTTTATATATTTTCACATATAAATGATATACTTCAATAAAATTTTATTTAAAAATATTTCCCAGACATCAAATAGGCAGGGCACCATGCCAGTTATCATTTGGCTCTCATCTGCAAATCCACTATTTATTGCCTTCTCTTGAAAAATTAAAAGGGTCCCTTTAAGTTGTTTACTAGGTTTCATAGGTGCATCATTTGGAGAGATTTGCCCAAGGATGGATCACATTCATAACTGATTTTGATGAGACTTTGTACTTAGCATTCTTACTGAAATGACTTAAGGCTCTTGGAATGTTGTAATGGACTGGATGTATTTTGTATGTACAAAGAACTTGTCTTTTGGGGGTCTAGAAGGCAGACTCTGGTGGTTTGGAGCTATGTAACCCAGAAAAAAACATGTTTTTAAACTTAATTTATTCCTGAATGTGTGAACTCTTGAAAATAGGACCTATTGATGAGGTTGCTTCAGTCAAGGTGTGGCTTAACTCAATCAGAATGGGTCTTAATCTTATTACTGAAGTCCTTTATAAGCAGAATGAATTTCAGATGGAGAAAAAGCCACAGAGGGAGCAGCCAGTGATTGAAAGTCACTAGAACCCAGAAGATAAGGGGGAGGCCAGGAGAGGTCACCAAGTGCATTACCATGTGAAAGAGGAGCCAAGGACCAAGGTCACTGGCAGCCAGCCTCAGTATGCCCCTCTTCAGGAAGAAAGAACTGCTTTGATGACACCTTGGTTTGGACTTCTCCTAACCTTAAAAACGTGAGCCAATAAATTCCTATTGTTTAAGCCAATCTGTTGCATGGTATTTGCTTTAGAAATGAGGATACTAAAACAGGTGGTTCAATATAAGAAAACCAATCAAAACAATATGTCACATTAACAGAATGAAGGAGAAAAATTGCTATGATCATCTCAGCTGATGCAGAGAAGGCTTCTGGAAACTCAGAAAAATAAGAAGAGATGGAAATTTCTTCAGTATGATTAAGGGCATCTATAAAAAGTCCCACAGCTAAGATCATACTCAATTGTGAAAGGCTGAAAGCCTTCCCTCTAAGATCAGGAACAAAGCAAGGATGCCCATTGTCACCACTATTATTTAATATTGTACTGAAGTTATAGTCAGCAGTTATACAAGAAAAAGAAATAAAAGGCATCCAAATTGGAAAGAAGGAATGAAACCTTCCCAATTTGAAGATGACATGATCTTATACATATATATATATGTATATGTGTATATATATGTGTGTGTGTATATATATATATCAAATCCTGAAAAATCCACAAAAAATTTACTATAACTAATAAAAAAATACAACAAAGTGGTGGGATACAAAATGAATCTTCAAAAATTAGTCATATTTCTGTTCACTAGCAATGAATAATCTAAAGTGTAAATCAAGGGGAAAAAATCCATTTACAATAGGAACTAAAAATTCAAATACAAAGGATGAAATTTAACCACAGATGTAAAGGACTTATGCATAGAAAATCACAAAAATTGCTAAAAGAATGCAAAGAAGACCTAAACAAATGGCAAGATATATGCGCTCATAGACTGGAAGATGTAATATTATTAAAATGTCAATATTACCCTGTAGCAGTTTTATATTGTTTGTGAATTCCAAGGGTAGATGTTGGATTGTGTTTGTAGACTGACCCATCCCTCTGGGCATATGGATTATGTTGGATTCAAAGGGTTCACTTTTACTTGATTAGATAACAATTGGGGCTTTGGTTAGCCCATGTCAGTAGGGCATTGCATCCCCACCCCCTTGGTGGGCAGGGACTCTCAGAGAAACCACACCATAGAAGGGGAAGATTGGGGTTTTGAGCTGAAGCTGGGGAGGTGATCACACAGAGGAACATAGCAACTGAGGCCAGAGAAAATCAAGCCCTGGGGAGAGAGATAGAGCCAGTCACCTGACAGTCTACAGCTGGCTGTGTGGAGACAGCAGGGAAGCTGAGTCTGGAGAGAAACAAGCCCTGGGAAGAGAGGAACCCAGAAATCCTGAGCTCTTGACAGCCATCTTGTTCCAACACGTGGCAACAGACTTTGGTGAGGGAAGTAACTTGTGCCTTATGGCCTGATAACTGTAAGTTTCTACCCCAAATAAATACTCTTTAGAAAAGCCAACAGATTTCTGGTACTTTGCATCAGTATCCCTTTGGCTGACAAATACATACCCAAAGCCACATATAAATTCAATGCATTACGTATTAAAATCCCAGTAACCTCTTTTGCACAAATGGAAAAGCCAATCCGTGAGTTCATGTGGAATCTCAAGGGACACTGGAGAGCCAATTTATTATTGCAAAAGGGGAACAGAGTTAGAGTTCTCACACTTCCCAACTTCAAAACTTACCACAAAGTCAAAACATTATGGTGCTGGTGTAAAGATAGACACATTGACCAATAGAATAGAATTGCAAATCGAGAAATAAACCATATATCTATGGCTATTTGATTTTTTACATGTTTCAAGTATATAAATTGGGGAAAATATAATCTCTTCAACAAATGATATTGGAAAAACTGGATATCCAAATGCAAATGAGTGATTTTAGAGCCCTACCTCACAGCATATATAAAAATTGACTCTAGTATTGTAAAGTACCTAAACACAAGAGCCAAAATCATAAAACTCCTAAAAGAAAACATGGGTGGTGGGGGTGGAAACCTTCATAACCTTTGATTTGTTAGTGATTTCTTAGATATGAAACAATGAAAGTATGAGCAACCAAAGAAAAAATAGGTGAAATGGACAATGTCAAAATTAAAACATTTTGTACATCAAAAGTAAAAAAACATTTTACTTTTGTCAAGAAAGTAAATAGACAACCTATAGAATGGAAGAAAATAATCATGAACCACATATTTGTTAAGGATTTAATATCTAGAATATATTAAAAAAATGTAAAACTCAACAACAAAAACACAAATAATTTAAAAATGAGCAAATAACTTGAATAAACATTTCTCTATGAAGACACAGAAATGGATAAAGAGCACATGAAAAGTTGCTCAATGTCATTGGTCATCAGGGAAAAGGAAATCAAACTCACAAGGAGATACAACTTTACACACATTAGGTTTTTGTAATTTTTTTAAAAGTAAGTTAAAATAATAAATGTTAATGAGGGTGCAGAGAAATAGGAACCCTTATATATTGCTGTTGGCACTGTGGATTGTTCCACAGTAACTGTTAGAAATCAGTTTAGTGTTTCCTCAGAAAATTGAAAATGTAATTTCCATATGACATGGCAATCACACCTTCTGGTGTATATCCCAAAGTACATATATTTGTACACTGATGTTTATAGCAGCACTATTCACAATAGCCAAAAGTAGAAGCAACTCAAGCACCCATCAATGGATGAATGAATAAACAAAATGAGGAAAATATGGAAAATACATACAGCTGAATATTTTTTAATCATTATATGTGAAGAAGTTCTGATGCATGCTGTAACATGGATGAATCTTGAAGACATCATGTTTAGTGAAAAGTCAGGTAAAATATAGACAAATACTGTATGCTCTTGCTGATATGAAATACCTAGTAGAAGCATACTTCGTTGATATAGACTGTGGTTTATAGGTTTCCAGGGCCACGGTGGGTTTGGGTAGGAAGAGGGAGTTACGGCTTAATGGGTGAGTGGTTTCTATATGAGGATATGAAAAAAAAGGGTAATAGATGTCAGTGATGGTATCACAATATTGTGAATACAATTAATACTACTGAATTGTACACTTGGATATGGTTAAAATGGGGAATTGTGGGCTCTGTATTATTTATTGCAATAAAACATTTTTAAAATGGCATTATATAATAATGAAATAAAATATTCTGAGTAAGAAAAAAGATGGCAATTTTGATCAATGAATTGCCAGCTTTTAAAATATCAAGTATTTTATACATGTGTTCAAATCCTTTTAATAATGCCATCCCCCAGACCATAGAGGATTAGCGTCTGTATTGAAAAGAAATCTTTACTGTCTTTTAACTCACACTAAGCCATCTATATCAGTGTGACAAAGTGCTCTGCATGGCCTAGTATTAGGACTTCTCCACTAATAAGATTTTGATCATTTCATTGATTTGTTAATTGCCTAAAGACATTCAGTAGAAATCCTTATTATTGTAGACTGGTAACCAGTATGTTTTAAGGTCATTGTTTTCATGTGAATAAAATGTGAAAAATATTTCCATTAAGTAGGGTTCTATCTGCTTCGTCTCAGGGTTAATTGTTTCTTCTGATCTCCAGTTAAAGCCTATTATTCTTAAACTCATAGATTAGAGAATAGACAGAAGAACCATTCAATATCTGGAAGATACTGATTTGAGGCCATTGTTCTCTTTAGATATAGATCAAGTAGCATTCAAAAATAGCTAAAAAGATTTAAAAAATTATGATCAATTATGCGATAGGCCCATGCTTAGATTTTCTGATTTTAAAAGGAGGTCAAAAGATATTTGGCAAGGCACAATTGCAAACAAAAAATGAAAACCACTTTGCTCTTCTTATGTAACTTAATTATCAAGCAATTTATGAATAATAGGCATTTTTCCTATTATTTCATAGTTGAAAATGAAGTATTAACACAAGAGACAGCCCAGATCAAACGTTTTCAGGGAGTGCTTTAAAACATATTTGCTCACAGTGTTATAGGGAAGTTGTAATGGATGTTAAGTTGTATGGGCACCAGAAGGTGACACTGCAATAGTGATTAAAGTTGTACCTGAAACAAAAGTCTAAAATGTGAGCTATTATTTCAAATACTCATTGTAATATTGTTTCAGATAAAAATGTGACATGATTCATTCCAGTTATATAAATGTTCCTCTTTAAAATTATATGCTTACTGAGAATTATTACAAGAAGTTTCATTTCTAATTTCCACTATTTCCATATAATTTGTTACACACCTGTAGAGTTGCATTCACACCCCCCCACACACATACACCCACATATACTTCATTGTTTTTCCCATTAGAACTGAAGCACTTTCAGCTACATAGGGGACTTCGTATGCTAGAAAATTGGAAATCAGGAGCCAAGTTTCAAAAGACATTATCTTTTATGATAAAAGTATGGGGGGTAGGGGTTAAAGGCCTTTAAACCTCTGATTAATAACCTAAATGTTTTGTATGAATTCAATGGAAAAAGTACCCTGTAAGCAGGATTTGAGGTATATCATTAAATGTGGTGGCTAATCTTATATGTTGACTTGGCTAAGCTACAGTACACAGTTATTTAATCAAACATGAATCCAGGTGTTTTTATGAAGGTATTTTGTGGATGTGGTTCAAGTATACAGTCAGTTGAATTTAAATTAAGGAGAGTACTCTCGAAAATGTGGGTGAGCCTTATGCAATCAATGAAAGATCTTAAGGGAAAAACTGAGGTTTCCTAGAGAAGAAATTCTGCCTCAAGAATGCAACATAAAATTCTGCCTGAGTTTCCAGCCCTCTGGCCTACCCTACAGATTTAAGACTCAAGTCTACAACCTCTTCCTTTATGAGTGTTCAGACTACTGGCTTTTCCTATAGATTTCAGACTTGCAGGCTCAACAGTTGAAAAAGTCAATTCCTTAAAATATCCTATTAGTTCTGTTTTTATGGAGAACCTTGAGTGATACATTAGTTGAATAAAAAGAAATCATAGAGTTTGAGAGATAGATGACTGTAATTTTGCTTTTTAAAATACACAGGCATAGAAAATAGTATTCTCTGATGGGTCATTGATCCTCAGATAAAATCAGTCTTGGGTTCACATCCACATAAAGAGAAATAATTGAAGGCCCTGCCAAAGAGCAGAAGATGAATCATCAGCCATTTGCCCATGTCATCATTATATCTCTATCCCGTTCACCATAAATGTTTTGAGTAAATCATAGTCATCAAAATCTAGAGAACATGATATTAAGAAACATGTGAAAACAATTCTGGGGTCAGTGTTTTATAAATATTTGGTCATATTATATCAAATAAAAGCTATCACTTTGGGCATATTTAACTAGGTAATAGTAACAAACAGAAAAATAACCAGAAGCTATTCTCAAAGTATCACTGCTGAAAAATCATTCTAAAACAATTGCAGCCTATGTTCCAGTGATGTGAGGCTATAAGAGCTCAAACAAAAATATTGGTATTGCATTTCAAATGTACATGTTATACAAAACAGGAACAACAAAAGAAAAAACAGGGTAAATCAGATTTCATCAAAATTAAAAACTTTTCAGCATTAAAGGACATTATCAAGAAAGTGAAAAGATAACCTACAGAATGGGAAAATGTATTTGGAAACCTTATCCATAATAAGTGTTTAATATTAAGAATATATTAAAATCTCCTACAACTCAAGCACAGAAAGACCAGCCCAAAATTAAAATGGGCAAAGGATTTGAATAGACATGTATCTAAAGATATGCAAATGACCAATAAGTACATGAAAAGATGCTGAACGTCATTAGCCATTAGGGAAGTGCAATGAGATACCACCTCAAATCCAGTAGAATGGTCATTATTTAATAATGGAAATAACAGGTGTTTGCAAAGATATAGAGATATTGGAACCCTCATAATTGTTGGTGAGAATGTAAAATTGTGAAGATGATGTAGGAAACAGTTCGGTGGTTCCTCAAAAAATTAAAGGTAGAATTGTCATATGACCAGGCAAATCCACTTCTAGGTATATAACCAAAAGAATTGTAAATGGGGACTTGAACAGATATTTGTACACCAATGTTCATAGCAGCATTATTCACAATAGCCAAAAAGCAGAAGTAATCTTTGTGTCCATCAATAGATGAATGGCTAAATAAAATGTAGAATACATATGATATTACTCAACCATAAAAGGGAATAAAGTTCTGATACAGGCTACAACATAAATGAATTTGAGGACCATCATGTTGAGTGAAATCAGCTAGTTACAAAAGGACAGATATTGTATGAGCCCACTGGTATGAAATAACTAGAATATGCAAATTGTTACAGACAAAGTAGATTATAGCTTACTGGGGCAGAGGAAGGAAAATGAGGAGTTAGTGCATAAAGAATGTAAAAAGAGTATTTCAGATGTTCAAAAATTTCAGTAATGAATGGTGGTAATTGTAGCACAACATTGCAAATGATATTTTTGCTGCTGAATTGTACACTTGGCAGTGGTTTAAATGGGAAATTTTAAGTTGTGTATATGTTGCCACATTTTTTTTTTAAAGAAGAGACTAAAGAAGCAATTAAATATATAGGGAAACCACAAATGAGTCTAAGTGTGTTACACTGGGGAGCATAAATTCCAGAGTAAGGCCTACTGACAGGGTGCCCAATTCCTGAGCTTCCCTACCCCTTTATAGCATCTGGATGTCTCTAGAGGCCTTAGGAGCCCCTGAGACACTGTTTACTGTGGCAGTCAATGAGATCCTGCCGAGATGTGCATAAGGGTAACCTCTGTAATGACCTCCTGACTCAGTTTGCAATCTCTTAGCCATAAAAACTCATTTGTATTTAATAATTCCCTCTTTTGGTCAAGGTCTTTTCTCAGTTGGCACTTGGAAATAGTCCCTTGGTGCCAGAGAGGCTTCATCCCCTGGAGTGCTCCTTTTATTTGAACCTATAATTAGCACTATACTTGTTAAATATATGACCCAGAGACTTAACTCTTTAGAAAGTCATGTGCCAGTTGAGCCCTGAATCTCATCAGACTTGCAACACCTACTCTCCAGTTCATTGGACTTACC
>JAQZBX010047994.1:0-20325 GCA_029593785.1 Cabassous unicinctus | reverse complement strand
TCTTTTAACATGTAATATTCTGCCTTTTGCTTTTTGACTTGACAGGTACAAAAAGGGGCCAAAATGTAAGCACCCAAGTCTAACGGGGGTGAGGGAACATTCTGAGCACATGCTGACCCACGGATTATTTTTAAGACGTTGCTTTTGAGTCCGTATCTCTTTTTCTGCTCTTTGTGTGACTCATACTGAATAACGTCCCACCTGGGATCTGTGAATGACTTCAACTAAAAATGTGCGAAAAGGGAAATACAGGTTTATTTTTATATAATGCTCTCTTTACTTAAAATGTCCTAGCCTGTGTCACAGCCCCCAGAAGGAGAATTACAGATGCCGAGGACGAGGGGAAGGAAGAAGCTCTGACACTGGGAGATGCTGAGGTGAAGAAAAACAGTCATGAGTCAGTTGAAAATATTTTGGCTCAATGTACTGTCCTGTGGGAAAATACTAAGCGAATTTAAGTCATTTTTTTTTTCTAAAGCACATATGCTTGGTACTCTACGATATTAAATCTATTCCCTAAGCAGAACGGTGCACATAGTAGTTGTCAAGGAAATATCCATTGTGTAAAACTGACCATGGAAAAGGCAAATTATTAGAAAAAGGTACCGTGAAGATAACTTCAGTGTGTGAAAAAATAATATTTATGTAATAAAACAAACAAAGAAGGTGATTACTTTAAACAGATAAACATTACTGAAAAGATAAGGTACTCTATACTACTCCACTGCCTACTTAAGCCATCTCGATATCACAGTTATCATCCAGTAGCTTTAAATCAATAAAGAGCTCCATGCAAGGCCTCCAGTTGTGTCTGATTATCCTAAGGCTTCTTAAACGGGATGTGCCCAAACCTGGGTCATACTCTGCCTCTGGCTGACCTCCCTCGTTCCATAGCTCAGTCAACAGCACTATCAATCTCCAAGCACACGCTCGCATCTTAAAGTTCCCTCCTCTCCACCACGCCATACTGCTCTGTCGTCAGTCCATCAGGCCTGAGGAGCCTGCTGCCTAAACCCCTCCTGCTTTCACTCACCCCAGCTTTCAATCTTCACGACTACCTGGCTCAAGCCACCAACACCTTTAGCCGGGATAAGTGAGATAATCTTCTAACTTGTTTACTGAACCTACATCGGTCCCAATCCAATTCATTCTCTGGCAGCCAGAACGCTCTTTTTAAAATGAACATCGGGTTATGTCATGTTAAAAGTCTCATAGATTTCCCATCATTGTAGGACACATTTCAAACTCCTTAATGTGGACTGAGGATGATGATCTTAACCGCTGCCTGCATTTCTAGCTTCCTCTCATTCTTCAGTTTTCACCACTCATTTTTCCTACATGGCATTCCATAGATAGAGGCCTAGAATGTTTTTTCACCTCATCCCTGGTCCATTTCCCCTTTCTTCTTCCTACTTGTACAAAAGTATCCACTCATTTCCCTAACTAAGCCATTCACTCAACTCAACCATCATGGGTTTGCAACCCACGTAGATCTATTAGCCACCTCTCCAAATATAACAATTATTTTTTGACTCTCCCTGATTAGGACTGAGCCTCCTTAAATACATTAGAAAGATGAACAGACTAACTTTCCATACAAAATATGAAACTATTAAAGTTTCAGTCATCTGTTCTTTATTTCTACTGCCATCATTCTAGCCTAAGCCACCTTCACCCCTTATCTGGACTACTGAAATAGTCATCAATTTAAATTCAAAATCCCTATTTGCCATTCTATGTATTCCTCCTTCTGCATGCAAAACAAGCTTTTGACAAATGCATATTATTTGTTAATTTTGTATAAACATGTGATATGGACTATCTCTATTTTTTTAGACTATTTGCCTACTCTCTCTTCACATTTATTTTTAATTTTTAAACTTTTTAATTTTTAAAGCAGTTTTATTGAGATATATTCACATACCATACAATCTATCCAAAGTGTATAATCAATGGCTTTTAGTATAGTCACAATGCTGTGCATTCATCACCACACATAATTTTATACAATTCCATTACTCTATGGGCTATTTCTTTTATTTAAACTCTAAATCAACTTCAATATGCTCTCTTGGCCATTCTATGGAGTTGGGGGACATTTCATGTCTATCATTACCCAGGATTCCTTCCCTGCCCCAGGATATTAAATAGTCCCAACATTGGTCCCCTGCTTTTTACTCCCCATATCCTCATTCTCCAAACTCACATTCTACTGCTTCCAATACTCTCTTGCACACTTTTGACAGGATGCGCTTTGCCAGTTAAGTCCCTGATCCTAGGATCTAGTCTTTCTAAGTACGCAGGCTGCCATTTTCTTTCTAAGGTACTTCCATCTCCTTGTGGTGCTGCAAGGATATCACGATGACTTAAATTCCTGGAGGATGCCTAGGCCAGGGGAAGGGCAGTAACTTTCAACCGTGGCCGCCATTTTCACCTGTTGAACTTTAAGCCTTCAGCGCCATCCTCTCAGCTTCTTAAACAGTGAGCTTAGGCTTTTAAGTGACCAAAGCTAGGAAGGGATTTTACCGTAGAAAATGGACACCTGCTGCTTGTAGTCCAAGCCAAATGTTAACAAAGACCTGGCTCTCTTCCTGGAATGAGGTAGGGAAAAATACCAGTCGAGTGAGACACAAACAATATCTCAATAACATATCCTGTCACAAATGCAAATGAGTTTTTTTTTAAATTCCATTCTGAAAATACATTAAGGACTTCTTGTTGAACTAATGCAAAAAATCTTTCATTGGGTTTAAAAGCTTCACCCACATTTCAGACATATAAACTTAACTAGTAATTTTGGCATCTTTGGCCAATCAGTACACAAGTTATCTCAAACCATTATCAGCATGTGTAGTAGGAACAGAGAAAAGGAGAGAAAAATATATCACCCACTCCTTACTGATAACGTGTGTGTGTGTGCATGACACAAGTGCACGTAAAGGGGCTTTTGGAAGTTGGATTCCTGACTGAGATTTAGGGTCTTTGCCACAATCCATTTATCCTCACTGCCAAAGCGTGTTGCCTTCCAGGAGGCTTTTCATTTCTGAATCGTTAGTGTGTAGTTCATTGTAAGGACGCGAAAAGTGTGTCGAATGATAGACACTTTGAAATGTTTGCAGCTGCTACCCCTTTGCTTTGTGACCCTGGTAAATATATCTACTAATTGAATACTTTTGGGGGAGAAGCTGTCAGTCTCTCCCTGCTGCTGAGCACAAATATCATACAGAGAGATTATTGCTTAAACCTACATAATAACTAACAGGTCACACATGGGGAAAGACAGGTACGTGGGGGTGCTCTGACTTTTTCCAAAGGGAGAAGCAATCATCCTGAGTAAAACTCTCTCTTCTGCCGGAAGCAAATGCTGGCTGTCAAGCTTAAAAAACAGAGCCCACTCTGCGGCGATGAATCCCAAGGACTTGAGTGAGAATTGTGCAGGAGCAGGAATGAAGGAAGGAAGCCAGGGAGAACTTGACTGTGCCTGTTTGTTGGTCCAGCTCTAACCCATTCTCATATCAAGAAAAGAGACATCTATTTAAAACACCTATTTTTCATCTATTTATGTGATGTTCTCTGTCCTTTCACTAGGTATTATTTTTATATTTTGGATGATATTTGTAGGAAATACAATGTTACTATAGATCTAACTAATTTAAGCAAAAAAGTTTTCATTGTAGCGTTTATACCACATTTTGCCTGGCTTTCCCTGTGATTTGTATTGTCTGTGACTTTTCCCACCACATCACTCTAGTATTTTAATTAACTGTAAATCCTTGTAAGAAATGGTGTCCTTCCTTGCTTTCCAACAATGGGTCTCCTATTACTGACATGAGAAGCAGTTCCGTTCTCACCTCCTCATAGAAACCACCCTCGCCACCTGTGTTTATGGTAGGATATATTTTCTCTGTATTGAAAGATATGGCTTTTCACTTCTCATGCAATGCTTTATGCCTGTCTCATTTTTTTTTCAATTGTAGCGTTTTTGAGAGATGAGACCCTAACTTTTTTTTAAAATAGTCCATATCCCCCAGCATAGTAATTTGCACATGTAGGTATTCAATACACATGCATTAGTTGAGTGACTTTTTTGTTTGTTCATTTTCCTTGGCTGCATTACCGTGGAAGGGCTGAGGATAGGGAACCAGAAATCCTATTTCCAGTCCTGGCACTGATGCAAATTAGCTCTGTCACCTTGACTAAGTCACTGAAAAAAGGGTAATATGTTCCAACATCTATAAAATAATGATAATAATAACTCTCTTGTAGGGATATGTAAGTAATAAATGAATTGTGTATATAAAAGTGCTTTGTAAAGTATCATGCTCCCTCTACTGTCATTATTAATTGCAACAAGAAAATTCATAAGCAGTCCTGTTTGCACTTCTCTTACGAAACATAATCATTTGCTATTCGACAAAAATTCTGGATCTTGATGCCTGAGTTGGCATAAAAGACATGCAGGTATCTAGGGAGGGCTGACAGGATGCTGTGTGCGTGGGCACCCAGACAGAGCTGGAGAGAGGGCAGGCCCTGCCCCACCCCCCTAATTGGATTTTCCCTTTGGGCTCTTCTCAGAGTGGGCTATAAGAAGGAGCTTATTCCCACCGTATGAAATGCAATTGATTAAAAAAAAATTGCCATAGGCAGAATCTTTTTGATCATGTTGTTTTACTGTGACCTAGATAGAAAGACAAATAAGTAAGAAAATGGAGAAATGTTATTATAATCCCCACAAATTCTACCCTCAGCACACTAATATTTACTTCCCCTTAACATTGATTGTCAGCTTCAAATTGTCATGACTTGCTCTATTTTATGCACTTATAATGTGTAACCTGCCTACCTCCAAATTGATTTAAATGGCTTACAGTAAAAGACCTAGATACATATGGCTATCCAAATGGAAATGAAAAACCAAAGCACAGAGTTCATTAAAGAAGTCAGTCATCATCTTTTGCTCTGAATTATCTACCTCTGGCAACTACTTACTCCTATGTGTTTTTTACTCAACAACTAACTTTTAAAATGGGTTTAATATATCTTTTATGAACATTTAAAAATATTGTGGGAACAACATGTTTACATATTGATGGCTTAACACATGTCTGTTTTGTATGGCTGATTGGTCATTTTTTCCATATAAAGGTTTTTTTCCAAAATCATTTAAAATTTTCAAAATAATTTCTTACGTAAGGAATAGTTGCAAGTATAGAACAGACTCCCATATATCTACTATCTATATACTCATCCTAATTCTGTCCATCTGTCTGTCTATGTATCATATAAAAGGATTTTATTCTGAACCATTTGCAAACAAATTGCAGACATGATGACCCAATACTCCTAAAAATTCAGTGTGCATTTCTTAAAATAGAGCAGTTCTCAAAAAAAAAAAAAAAAATTAACATTGGTGTAACACTACCATCTAATCCAGACCCCATTGACATTTCACCAATCTGCCAATAATGTCTTCTATGCAAAACGATTCAATCCAAGAACAATCAGAGCATTTAATACTCTGTCTCTAGTTTTCTTCAATCTGGTGTCTTTCCCTGTCTTTCATGAACTTGACCCTTTTGAAAAATGCAAACCAGTTCTTTTGTGGTATATGTTTTCAATTTCAGTTTGATGCTTTTCATGATTAAATATAGGCTATGTACTTTTGGCAAGATATCATAAAAGTGACACTGTAATTTTTCTTAGGACATCTTATCACATGGCACATTATCAATCGTGGTGGGAAGCTGGCTTGTAAACGCTTACAGGAGCTGAGTCAGCACATTTCTTGCCAACTCCATATACAGTGACATCATATTGATTTCTTGAAATCTGGCATGGTGGGAGTATTGACACCATGAAAATGACAAATGCTACAAATCTGGATTTTTTTCAGAACAAGTTTATCAGTATACCACTGAACATGATGTCCCATTTTTGGTGATATTAACATTAACCTCTTGGCTAAGGTGGTTCTACCAGATTTCTCCACTGTGAAGTTACCCTTGTCCCCTTTTGTAATGAATAAGGATTATGTAGGGTGATACATTGAGATTATGTAAGTGTCCTGTTCCTCATTAAAATTTTACCCATTATTTTTAGCTTCCTTTGGTGCTAAAAGTCTATCCTGAATCAAATGATGATGATCTAATTCCATCTGCCTTCTACATTTATTAGGTGGCATTCTATAATAAGGAAAAAATTTCTCCACCCCATTCGTTTATTTATATAAGTATGGATTCACAGATTTCTATTTTATACAAAATGTTTCGTATTTTTTTCCTGCCACAGTCTTGGAGTCAGCATTTCTCTAAGGAACCCTGTTTCTTTGAGGGGAGAATGGTATTTAGAGTGATAGTAAGAAACCAAGATTTGGTTACTAGGCATGTTCATTACCTACTGGGTTGTTAATGTTTCTATACCTCCTAGAAGTCAGAGGTAGGAAATATATTATGTATGTATACACACATACACATATACATATACATACACACATTCTATTTATTCCAATATCTATAAACATTAACACTGTGAGTTTATACAAATATCTCTAATTCACCTACAACACTGACAGGTTCATTCCAGCCTCCTTCTTTGCCTTTTTTTCTAATGCTCTTCTCAGACAGGTAGAAACCTGGTTCACGTTAACCTCAATATTTTTCTTTATGTTCTCAATTCCCATGTGTGTACTTCACTGGCATTTCCTCAGCCCACACTCCTACCTGGCTACCACCACACTCAACCACATTCTGGCTCGGCCCCCAGCTGTGCCAAACACCTCCATAAATATATGGAGCCAATATGAAACCCTAAAATTCATTGTATCTCTCCTGGAATTTAGATTGTGAAGAAATGTGGCTGGGTTCACAGGGCATTAAACCTCTCATTTTTCACCGCTTCAGGGGTCTGACCATAAAGAAAAAAGAGAAGGTCACTAGCCAGAAAGGAAATGACATTTTGCATTTTAAATTTGGGAAAATGCCTTATAACCCTCAAAAGAAAGAGGCAGGACTGTTGATAATCTGAGTTTGGGTAAATTTAGTAAGCCTTGTTTGCCTTGCTATTTCTCTTACCCTATTAGACCTTGGGACTTACTTATATTCTGAGGCATGCATGCAAAAAAAGATGAAGAGATTGAGAGCAAAAGAAATATAAAATAGATTCTAAATTCATTTACCCAAAAAGTGGCAGGACCAAAGATGGAACCCCTAAGGCACCTGATCTCAGCCAAAACATTAAGAAAGAAAGAGCCAGGTCTATTCCTATAAGAATAATAGGCAAAGAGGACTTCAGATAATGGTTTGAATGGCATGAGCATACCACAGCGGCTCTGCTTATTATTTACTCAACCCAATGAATATAAGACTCTCACTCATCAGAAGGGTCATTCCTCTTCCCCTGGGGAGAAGTGAGTAAAAGAATAGAGTGACACAAAGTTTTCATCTAAAACTGTGAGAAAGGCACAGAAATCTAGCTCTCAATGGACTAAGACAGGAAACCAGTGAGGGACTATGAATGGTCCTTTTTCCACTACCATTACATTAAATGAAAAATTATGTTGTAGAGAGAGAATAAATTAAGGAATGTTCATGATTACTTTTTCTAATTGAACATGGAAATAGACCCTTGACATCCATAATGGTCACAACCATAAATTATCGCAAATTCATCAACATGGCTCTTACTCATGTATTTTTTTCCTCACAGAAAGCATATGTGACAAGGAAAAGTAACACCTAAGATGCAGCTCAATCACAAGAACACTACTGTCTCAGAGCCTGGAAATAGCCGTAATTTAAGTTCTTTGTCGAAAAATTATATATCACCACCTATTGAAGGTCTCCATGGTCGTTCAAAAACATCTAAGCCTTTGATGCTATATTATGAAATGAGAGTACTGTGTTTAACTTCAAAAAATGTATATTTGAAATTAGATGCACATTCCTTAAGGGAATGTGTTTTAAATTTAAAGAAATTCAATTTAAGTGAATGTGAAAGTATATTGAGAGCCTAACTCTTGTTTTTTGTTTGTTTTTTATAATTTGCTGATTTTTAACTTGTTAGAAAACTTATTTATATAAAATAAACTTATTTTATGTTGTTTCAGTTCAATTAAATTATTTTAATTGAATTTCTATCTTTATATATCACTTGTGAATATATATTTTCTTGGATCATTTTACGTATTCATTTACGTTTCATTTAACTTAATATTAGTTTTCTAAAATGTTTGTATCTTTGCTTTTTTATTAAGGATGTTGATAGCAACAAACTGCAAGTTACATATATATTTTTATAGACGACTTTCTTGATTTAAGCCTCGACCCGGGCATTGTGAAGAATCCTTATTTTCATTGGTAAAGACAATAGATTCTACTTACTAACTCAGAAATGTTTCAGGTTCAGATAAATATATGTCATCAACACTATCACAAAACACTTAAGCCAACCCGCATCTTAAAATATTGTGATCAAACACACATATTATGAGAAATGAAGATAATGTTATGATTCACATATCAATAATCCCTCTCAAAATGTTAGTAAGTAGTTTTTAATTCCTTGTAAATGGAACGTCTCAGCTATAAAGGCCAAAATAGTACTATGACATCTGCTCAATTGTCAATATGTATTTATGTCAAATATGTATTAAAAAAACACAAGAACAAAACTTTCCTCCTGGCTAACTCTAAATGCTCAAATAGAAAAAAGCAGATTGTTCCTGTTCTTATCCTCCATCATATGCTCTTGGCAATCAATATGTTTATTTCTTAAAAAAAAAACAAAAAAAAAACACTTCATTTCAACTTCAAAAAATAAAGTAATAGACAAGAGGCAGCTTAACAAATTATGGAAGCATTATTTTAAAAATCCTGTCCAGACACATTTATCTTATTTAATCCTAACAACAAACTCAATTGTTTCTCCAGTGTTCCAAAAGAGGAATAACTGAGCACCGATTCGTTAAATGACATGACCAAGGCCTCCTTGTTGATGAAGAAAATGAAAAAAAAAAAATGCTTGACCATATTCACATCTCATAAAACTAAATCCCAAATTCTTTTTTTTTTTTTAACCTTTAACATTAATATAGTACCTTTTTGTTTATTTCTTTTACTGCAAGGGCTAACTGAGGTCAATTGATCATCCAACAATTGTCATCTACTGCTATTTGTTAGTAGTGTGTGCATGCTAATGTAACCTGGAAGAGCTAAAAATTGATTCAATATTAAACCCGTTTCCCTGAAAAATGAACATATTGCTATTGCTAATTAGAAAATATAAAATCACACATTTGTAGCTAAGTTCAACTATGATAGTTATTCAAGAGAAAGTCCAACACAAGGCCGTTGTGCATCTGTTGCTAAATATAAATACATGTGAGTGATGACGTTTGATCCTTAGACAAGAAATGGTAAAACACATATTTTGTAAGCAGGTTTTATCAATTAAATTCATAAAATGTAAAATATGTTCTGGCAATTGTGCTGCACAGCATGGCACACAGAGATTTATACAGGTTTTCAAGAAAAATGTCCAGAAAATATAAGAGCACATTACATAAAAATGAGTAATCTAAATCAAAATTTAAGTATGCACAAGCACAAAAATACATGGTTCCCTTTGTCTGGAGCATTTCTTCTCCCTTGTATTTTTCAGGCTATGTTTTACTTGTCTGTTAAGATACTTTAAATTTTCCCAGGTAGCCTGTTTTTGCTCCCAGATCTAGGAATCACACTACTTTTTACTCTCCTGTAACACCTAATGGCTACCTCTAACTGTCGTTGACACGATTAAGTTAAATTTGCAATCTACTTATAGATTGTCAATATTATTGTTGTAAGTGACAAAGACCTGATTGTTTAATCCTAACGACAAACATGGTGCTTGATTTATGTAGTAGGTTAATTCATATTAACCTGAACTGGTAAAATATTTTATCTTGTCTGGTAAGGGAAGATAAGAAATAACACTTGAGATCAAGTCTGCAGAATTATAATAATTGTAATGGGCTATTGGAAAGAAATGTTCCAAAAGAAACAAAGAGTACAAAGACAGACAAATATAGATTGCATGTGGCAGATGGTAAAAATTAGACTGCTATTTTATTGCACATAACCTTACATGTCCATGTAAAAATACGAATTTATTTGCTGGCAACTGGAAACAAGATCATGGAAAGCTATTCAAGAGGTGAGTAGTAAAATGAAAGTTGTGGCAGGCATTGCTAATGTCTTAACCCACTGTGTTTTCTTTTTCTTATTTGTTAAGGAAGAGTAGGATAGAGATGCTGTTTAGAGAAGGAATATATTCGGTTTGAAAACAAACAACAAAAACCCAGCCTTCCTTTGTAGTCTGATGACCAAATGACAGTTCAGGCCAATGAGTTATTAATATATTTATATGCTTATAATGAGTAACTTGGGGGACCTTTTTGAAAAGCTACTATTTACTAGATTAAAAAAGCTCTCTAGATCCAGATTTCTTGTTATGTCAGAAAAATAAACTTTTATGTGCTTAAATCACTCTCAGTATATGATCCCTAACTCAGGCAGTTGAATTCAGGCTCTGTGGTTAGCCACGATGTGATTAAAATCCCAGCTACACATTTCCTATCTGTGTACTCTTGGAAGATTCTAAAATATCTAAACTTTTGTTCCTTGTTTGTAAAACAATAACAACAACAAAACCTATCTCATAGTTAGGAAAAAGTGGACAATTCATGTAAACAGGCGAGCCTGGCACAGGTAGTGGGAAGATGATGGTGATGATGAAACTGATGACAGCTCTTCTAACTGGGAAGACTGATGTGTTAATGCTACAGAGAAGGGAAGAGAGCAGTGACAAATATCCAGAGGCAGGATAACCTGATAGCATGAAAGAAAAGGTGAAAGGATCTGAATAAAGTTTATGGGCAACGGAAAGGGAAAGAATTGCATGACTGAAGGGAAGGTTTTGAAAGAAGAATCTTCATTACACAGATATAATTGTGAGAGCTGGAGGTGGAACAGAGCGTGAGACAGGACGTAATTGCAGTTCACTACAATTGCATGTCTGGCTACTAGTTCTGAGTAGGTAGGGTAGCGCCTGATGTAAAAGGTTAAGATTTCTGCAACTCTTATGTAATGGAGAGTTGCAAATATTAGGCACAAACAGCCTGCTTTCCTGATAGCCTGAAACTGCAGAGTGTAATTTTTCCAGATTACTTACCTTTGCATCATCGGTTTTGAAGAACTGAGAACTGTTATTTAATCTGTGCCTTAACCCCCACCTCACGCTGCTATTCCCCCATCCCAGGACCAGTCCAAGGCCTGGAACCTATAAAAGCTCTGTTACCCTCCGGAAGGCCAGGCAGTCTGAAGCTCCTGCTCTCAGGGAACAAAGCTTTCTTTTTTCTCACCTATATTCTCGTGGTCTTAGATTCGCAACACTAGAGTGTCTTATGGATAGAGGACAGTTTGCAGGAAAATTCTACATTGAGTGCTTTGTTGTTTGTTGTTTCCTGTTTTACTGGTGTTTGCAGATCTTGAGACACAAGCAAAGAAAAGGGCAATTGTTGTTGTATTACCTGAAAAACTTCCCAGTCGAGACGCAGTCATATCACCACCATCATAAATCTCAAGAGAGTCCCAATTCTGTTCCGTGGCAAAGCTGATCACCTGAATCTAAACAATAATATTAAGCTAATGTTTACTTTCAGGTTAAAGAAATTAATCTAACCATACGAGATGTTTCAAGAAATTAAAAACACATATATAAGAGAAAAGACAAAAAAAAATAAATAATCCATGTAAAGGACATCCAAAAACGTTCATAAATATTGGTTTTGATATTGTTTTTATTCAACATGTTTATTATTTTTATTCTAAATTGAGAAACATGATTCTAAACACTATGCAGAAATGGTACGGAAAGATATTATAGTCTATATATTTATAACAGCCAATACAAAAAGAAATGGGAAAAAAGAAAAAATAGAAAGAAGCCCGTGGAGCCTGGCTCAGCACTGTTTGTTTATAGGCTCTGGGCCTGCGGGACTCACCTGAACCCCTGACCCTTCTGTAACTATGATTTTCCATATACAGTTTAAGTTGTTACCATAGGGCTCAGGATAACCAGGAGATAGGATTGTACCTCTTCGCTGAGTGAAATTGCCACTGCAGGGGACTAAAAGACAAAGTCACATTTAATAAAAAATAAAACACAACGATGGACAACATTAATTTGGTGTCTGGCTTTATTTTGGAGTGTGACCAGACTTTAAGAGAAATTTTACGTGTTCTATGAAACTTTAATTGACATTTTTCAGCCAAGGTAACATTTAGCTTGTTCTTTTTTAAATTGGCGATACTATCGCTTATTTTCTATTGTGCTAATAAGTTATACATCCTGAGTCTGGAAATACATTTTTTCAGGTTCTCAAAGAAGGGAGTATTCATAGCAATGCCATCTCTGAAACTAATTCTCTTCAGAATAATTTATCTACTACAATTCAAGAAACTTTGTAGAGCATTCTCTTCTATATGCAGACATGCAACTCCAAATAATATTAATGGGATTTTTATGAGCAAGTCCAGAGAGGAGAAGAGACGTGTAAAATGTACAAATGAATTTGAGTGTTAATCATGATTGCACTAGAGGATCTTACACAAAATGAAGCAAATAAATGAAAACTAAAAATACCATTGTTATTCAGGCTGCATTAACCTATTGCTTTTCAAACATCCATCAGCATAAATTTATTAATAGGACATTACACAAGTAATATAGCAAATCAACATTATAATGATTTTCTCCCAAATGAAATTATGTTGTATATTCATGGCTTTAGAGTTGATGGCATACTCAATGAATATTGAGAAGGAAAACATGTTTCATACCTGTTAGTCTGATGAGCTATTTTATGAAACAATATTTTAAAGGTTTGGCTGCTATCAATTATTGCTCATAAAATAAATTATTCTTTAAATAGGTCACAAACATGATCAATTCAATTTGTGTGGCCCTGTATACAAGATATATTCATTGAAAGCAGCTCTGTAAAACTGTTCCTAAGTTCTGATTTATATGTTCATGCAAGTTATCACACTTTCCAAGACATGCTTACCTACACAGCTTGGTATCGAGTCATTCCACTGAGCTAAAGCATTCGGCACAGACTGACAGCGGATCGCCGTGGAACCTTGAAGTAGGTATCCTGGGTTGCATTCAAATCGAACAATCGAACCAGCTGAAAATTCAGAACCAATTCTCCTTCCGTATCTGGGCTCTGGGACAGAGCTGCACTGGGTATCACTGGTGCGAGGGACAGCTAAAGGCAGAGGACAGAGAACAACGTCTCTTCATGAGGAAGCCAAAATATTTTCTTGAAAAGAGATTTAAAATGAGTCCAGCGAGAGTTTGTGTTGACATAAAAATTAATAATGCCTTTAAAATCTCTGTAAGGGATGACTTTTGGCGCACTTTCACATTTCTCTTTCATCCTCGTATCAATTTCGATGACCACCTGAATAGCCTCATTTTTAAACAAGGAAACCCCTGGCATAAGTAGAATTCATGCCTCAGGAAGACTGATGTATAACCAGGCAATTACAGTTAATTGGGCACCAGTATCATCCTGCTGGTGATAATGAGAGGACTAAGAACTTTATACTCAAAGACCTTAAAGTCTAGTGAGAAAATCCCACGTATAAATGCATTTGTCATATAATAATAAACGATCAAAGGGAAAACAGAATTAAACAATCCATTCTACATAGAAATACTTGGAAGAGTGTATCAGGGAAAGCTAGTTTGGATCCCACTACTGGGGAATAAAAAAAGCCTACCTTCTCCTTCCCAGGGTCTTCTCATTGGACCACTAATTGTCCAAGGAGGGGGCTGGGTCTGAAAGAGTGGTTGTGTGGGGTTGGAACAGCAGGGAAGATAGGGTGTTTCCACAGATGACCATTCTAATGTTTAGTGAGATGGAGTGTATTTTAAAAATGCATGTTTAATAGTACGGTTGTATGCTTTCTAAATGGAAAAAAAAAAAGCAGCAAGAAGTGAAGTTTAATAAAATAATCCAGCTGGTGAGGACATCATTCTGCCTAAAGATGTGACTAAGACAAAAGGAAGTTCTGGCATCTGCCAGCTGGTAGCAGCCTGGCACCAAGATCCAGGCTGTGATGTTCTCCTGTTGGAAATAAACAGTCTCACAGTACATCAGAATCAGATGGCATCACTCTGAGACCACTTTGTATTCCCGTCTGATCACAAGAAATATCAAGAATACTATGCAAAGCACAAGAAAGACCAAAAATCCCTCTTTCCTGGTTAACATGAGCCATAGTTGGTTCTTTACTAATTACAGCATTAGCCTCATTCCATTCCTTCCACCTCCTAGATAAAAATTAAGATGTTCAATAATACAATTACCCTCCTGACAACACCCATCCAGAGCAATGTACACTGTCTTGAATCCTCCCCAAAATCACTTATCACAAGCCCAAATCCTATAACAAACCTCTTCTGACGCCTGCTAACTGAGACAGCTGCAGGTTTCCCATGGTGTATGGTCTTTCTCGCAGCAGGCACTAAGCCCAGATTTGTTTGATTACAGGTGCATTCCTTAAGGACTTTGGGTGTTGCCATGACAGGTGATTCTCAAGGTAAATATGGGGAGTCAGGTATCTACTTTGGCACTATATCAGAATTTATCAGCTTTAAGAAAATTTTATGTCTATCACAAGGGGCAGAGCTAAAGTTTGAAAAATACTTCAATTGGCAAACAGGTCTGTCAAACCAAACTGACTCTGGAAACAGATCTGCAAATTTTGCACTCTGTAATCTGCATATTTTGTTTTGTTGTCTGCAGTTAAAAGTCAGTTTGCGTTTATCTTTAGGATAATACTATCTCTAGGATCCCATTGTTCTCTATCCTTGTGTTTCTTCCTTCAAAAGCACAGCCCTGTGAGAAAATGTGTCATGTTTAAAAAGAATGTTTCTTTAAAACATTTTCTTTAAAAAGAATGTTTCTGTTTTCAAACTGGTCTCCTAACATACTGGCATCATTTTTGAATTAAAACTGAACAACGAGTGGCACCATTGGTGTAACTGTTGATAAGAAGGCAATTCCATAAGAATAGAAGTCAAAAGGGTATTTTGATTAAACTATGTTTCAGTTGAGTGTTGCAAATATTTTATCAAAAGGGAAAAGCTAATAAAAGTATATACCATCTTATAGCTATAGTTGAAATAATGATGTATCAGAATTGGTCTTTTCTATAACTAAAAGTAGAATATAAGATAATTATAATATTCCATTATAGCAACATCTTGTTTAAAACTATGTTTTTCATGTTTTTACATATGAGTACTTTGTTAGAGTTGAAGAAAGTACTCATATGAGAGAAAGAAAATGATATCCCATAGAGACTTCCACAGCCAATTTTCAAGAATTTTCTACAAAACAAAACAAAACAAAACAAACAGAGAAATATCTCTAATGGTAACTTCTCTATTTAGGCTAAACTACTTGGAAACTACCAGCTATTTGTGTTTTGTGCTTGTCTAAGTGGCTTCAAACATAGTCACACATTTGTATATTCCCAGGACATCACTGTCATTCAAACTTCCTGGAAATAAGGAGGAACAGAGTTCTAGGGTGATTTGGACACCTCACTATTAAAACTTTCTTTGTGAATTCATACTAGCCTGCTTCAAAGAAAATAACAATAAATAAATAACACCTAAAGTTGCATGAAATTATATACAGTTTTTTTTTTTAGAGGAAGAGGATTAAAAAGTGGAAGAAACAAATTTTAAGTTTCCGAGAAAGTGGGACAGAGGAAAGCTATTGCACTGAGACATCAAAACTCCAGGTAATGTCTCAGAAAAAAATAAAACACTGTTCTCTAACATTTCCCTCTCAGCCAGTCCTCTAGTTCTTGCCCTTACCCCGGACAGCATCAGTTTCAGGCAGCAACAGAGAGAAATTCTATTTTCTGTAGTAATTATTCTCTATCTCTTCGTAAATGTTTCACACCGCTGTGAAACAAAATTGAAATCAGCTCAGTGGAAAAGTGAAAAGGGAATAAGGTCAGTCTGGAATAGAGGGTGATAAATAAAATGATTGACTTTTCAGGCCAAATTATGATGTTGGTTCAGAGAATGGAAGCTGTCCTCTGGGGCTTCTCTAATGCTGCAAGGAGGCAGTTTGTGGATGTGTACACATGTCTCAGGAGAAGAGACAAGAGAAATAATGGGGTGGATTTATTAATCACCCTTCACTGCCACAAATACCCTAAACGACAGCTGTGGATATGCAGCTCTATTGTTGCACCTCTTTTAGAGCAGATGTAGTAAAAACAAGAACAAAATAAATCCGAATGCAGGTAGGAATAACTTGCAAAACCTAAGCGAGGCAGTCTTCTTCCCTGCTTCATTTAGCGACGAGGTTCGTTTCTGTTTCTTAAAATCATTCTTCTCTGGAGGTTGAAAAATCTGATTCAACAAGTCATTACTAGTCAACAAATTCAAACATACATCCCTGAGTTATGAACAAAATTTCATGTCCAATCTTCTTTGTAAACTAGCATGCATTTTATAAGCTCTTGATAGAAAATGTGAATTTCCTAAAAGTGGAAATGAAGCAACTAAGCCTCATGAAATATGTCATCTAAACACAGATGAAGCCTTGGGGAAAAAAATCAACAAAAACATGTATTTGCATGCCCAGGAAGGACTTTAAGCAAGGAAAATCTTAGGGTAAATTCTTATTATCCAAACATAGAAAAAGCATTCCCATGTTTCTAACGCTGTTTATTTTTAAGGATTCCTTTCCATTACCTTTATTGACATTAATGCCAAGGAGAGTGAGTGCTGCCAGTAGAAAGATCCTGAAATAGGAAAGCCAGGAAGGAGTTAGTCTGGGAAGGTATCGGTGGGGAGGATAACAAGCAACGTGCTGTGTCAGGTGAGGATGGACAGGAGAATCAAGGAGTGAGTTGGTCACCCAGCAAAAGTGGCTTGGAAAGACAGAGCCAAAGCAACTGACATTCCCAAGGTGTGCACTGTGGGAAAACATGATACAAAACAATGGCTTCCTTTACCCCGTGAAAAAGTCAGTAAAACCTCCAAGGCTTATTAATTTAAGTGTGAATGAATTATTTTGAGGAAACTCAAAGAAGTATTGGCTTCTACATCAAAACAGACTATATGTCGGAACAGACAGGCATAAATATAAGACAAAAATAATAGGATTCGGATGAGACACTGTCAGTCACCAAGTTTAACCTGGATGCATTCAAACATGTGCATAGCCAGGGAGCAGGAAGGAGAAGACTGGTGATTTTGAACTGTCCTTCCATAAATTATCATGTGCTTTGAGTAAGCAGGAAGGGAGAGAAGAGTATCTGCTTTGCCTTAGGTGGTGTCTGGTGCCACATATCTCACCCTGCCAAGGTTGATTCTCACTTTAAAAGACATGTACTTATGGCAAAAAGGAAAAACGGCTCCAAATGCAATGTAGCTACTTCCTAGAATAGAATCAAAGGTCCATTCTAGAACTGGAAGAAACACTGGCCATGTTGGACTTACCAAGAAATGATATGTGGGTCTCCTACATGCCAATTTTCTAAAGCATTTTATAGCCAATTTGGAGCATGTGTAATTTCTTACTCTCTCATTGATCTAAGAAGACATTGAATTTAGGTAAAATTCCACTACTTATTTTCTAGGGAATGGCAAGGATAATTACAACTATACAACCATATTTAGTGATTTCAGGTTCTGCAAGTATCTGGCAGACAATGAAAGGGCTAGAGAGCTCACAAAGGGGACCTGGGTCTATGAGAGTCTCGGTTTTCCTTGGGAGCCGCTGAATGGGTCCAAGGAAAACTTTCTGCTTGATGCCTAAAAGGAAATCTAAAAAGCTGTTTGAAAATGCTGAGTATTTAATAGCAAGAATTGTAAGATAAAAGTGCCTGGATAGAACTTTAGGAGTAATGCTTCCATAACTTGTTGAGCTTCCTTTTTCTGTTATTTTATTTTTTGGAATTTGGAATAAAGTTTGAATTTAAAAAAAAAAATTGTATTCCTCTCTCTGTCTTCAGGGAAGTTTGTTTATGTAGGAAAAATGTTATACTGATTCAGGACTGGAATGATAGAATAATTCGCATTTCATGAGGAGGAAAATTAGAATTTTTTCAGGTTGGATTCAAACCATAGCTTTGTTTTTACAGACTATTTGACTCTCACTTAGCTGAGGCTTATGGCTGCTGATTCAGAGCTGGATGAAAAGTTGGACAAGCACGACTGAGTCCCAAGTTAAAGAAGGTGCTAAGTTGTCACTGCAATATGCTGGTGACATAAGGCCATTTCCCCAGTCTCCACACCACTCTCTCCATAACCAGCGGCACGTGATTCCTGTAGGCTGTGTCACCTCCAGAGTGGAAAGTGTCCCATGAGTGTTCATTAACCAGCACCCGGCAAACGACCAAACAAACCTCCTCACTGGTGGAAAGCATTCTATTATGAAGAGTCACCCTATGTTGACTTTCTTTGGGATGCCCATATATCCTAACTCATTTTTCACTACTTAGTAAAAGTGGGGGAGAAAGAAACAGCAAAGCATAAGTTGTTAACGTACTACATTAAAAAGCCTCTGTACTTCCCATTTCTTCACAAGTTCTCAGATAGGGTAATATCATCATTCACGTCGCCCCAGTTGTAGAACCAGATGCTATAGAGAAGTAGGGGACAGAGGGCTTGAGAATCTGCCCTTTGTAGAGTGTAAATCTTTTCACCCTGACAGCGCTACACTTATTTTTCACGGAAGTCACTAACAGCTCTTGATGACTGAACTATCTGTTAACAAGAGTTAGACATCCTAGAAAAACAGAAGTCATAAAGCCCTGTGCAACTTTCAGTGTGACTAACATGTGAAAAAAATCAGGCTTTCGGTGGTATATGAAAGCACTATTCAGAAAAATTTTCACGAAAGAATTCAAAGAATTCCAAGGCTTCGCTCTAACTACTATCTTTCAGGAAGCAATGTTCAATTTAACTTTTCATATGTATTGAAAAACTTTGCCAGTTGCCATTGAGTGATTTATAAATTGCACTCACAATATTAGTTCTTTAGCTCCAAAAGGCTTAGCTGTGATGAAAGACATCAATTTTTGTATGACCTCAGTGGTAGGAACAAGGCAAGAAAAGAAGTCACACTGGAACTTCATCAGATTTTGAGGATGTTGGGGTGAGTATAATTTCTAAAATACAAGGGAAATATATTCTTTTTATATGTGAGCTCTTTTTTCTTTCACTTTTCTGCTGGTAGAGGCAATATATTGCCTTAAAAGAGGAAACATAATTTTTAAAAGTATGCCTTCTGAAGATAACATTTGAAGATAGGATAGACTTTGGGTCATTTGCATTAGATACTTTATCTGATTACCAGATGGCTTTTCCAATCTCTATCTGAAATCGAAAGAAGCACCTTTTTGAAGGCAGACAAAGCCAATAACTTGTATCTTTCCAGGCCTACCAATGTACTTAAACTAACTGAGCCAATCTTTTTGTATGTCACACCATCTTACTTTGATTTGTGAGTCTGCTCTTGGCAAAGTAATACAGAATTCATGGGAAGAAAATTAGGAATCCTAAGAGGCAGATCTTTTAAACTGTCCTCTCTCCAAAGAAAGTGCACTTTTTAATATTGGTGTGATTATTTACATTTTAACCAAAAGTGTCATTTAGAACAATGAAACTGATTTTAATTCAGTATCATCATCATTCAGTCACTATTTAATTTGGATTAAAAGGTATTTTTTTACCCTACTCACATGTTCAAACAGATTTCTCACTCTCTCTTCATTATTCTTTAAACCTTCTCATTGCTGAACACTGAAGAGTTTTTATAATGATGTATTTTGGATGGATTTTGCAAGAGAGATTATTAGGAATATTTATAAATGATATGACTGATTATATTCTCCATAATTTTATGATAAAACATAATACTTTCAAGAATGTTTCCTGGAGAAGTTTTATTAAAGGAAAAATACCTCCTCTGCTTTTGAAAAAAATATTCAAGAGCATCCAGTAATATCTCTAACTTCAAGCTAGAGACCTAGATAAACTAAGTATTGCTTTTTATTTTTGAACACACAGTTTATCTCAGAAGATGGCAATTTCTTTCAAATCTCAACCTTTGTACCCATTACAAGTCATATCTAAAACCATGCTCTGGGCTTCTGAAAATGTATGAAGAGTTTCTATGGTACTTTTTTTTAGTTCATCTAACGAATATGCAAAATAAAGGCAAAATATCAGCAGTGAAAACTT
>JAQZBX010047993.1:0-20322 GCA_029593785.1 Cabassous unicinctus | reverse complement strand
CCAAGAAGGAACACTGTTCTTCCTTAGATTTGTTTGACTACTTGCTTGTGTGGTTGTTTCAGTTTTCTCTGTTTATTTGTTGTATCTTGCTTTTCTTTCCTCTTTCCTGCCCCCTTCTTCTTTCTTTCTTTTTTTTTTTCTTTTCTTTTTTCTTTTAAATTAGGTGCTGCTAGCTTGTCTCTTCTTTGCTGTGCTTCTTCAGTGATTTCACATTCTCTGTCTATACTGATTTTGTATCCCAAGCTATCTCTTTTGCTTCCTTCATCTTTCTGCCTTCTGCTTTCTGTTGTGGTTCTTACATACCATGTTTTTTCATTAGCGCACACCTTAAGGGTGTCAATTTCTATTCTATCTATTTGGTTTTCTTCTTTTTTTATTAATATTAACTTTCTCCTTTCAGCCCTTTCTTTACTCTTTCTCTCCCTCCTCATCATTATAGCCTTCTAAATAATTATATATATATTCTTCTATTTGGTTTCCCAGTCCATGGTAGGTACACCACTTTTTTCCCCTACTATTCTACACTGCCTACATTAGCTAAATATTCAATTCACTAAGTCTTATACAGCCCCTCTTCTAACTTTTATCAATATTACTGTTATTCTTCTTCCTTTCTCACATCTCTTGATTCCTCTGGCCTTAATCTTTTGCCTTCAAGGGAACATAGAAAGAAGCAAGGAAATAAAATAAGAAGAAAGAGTGTCAAAGAGAAAACAACACACACACAGAACTACCAGCTAAATAAAACTCTAGAGCAGAGAGAGAAGCTAATCAACCGAATAAACCCATAATGATAAAATGGTGACTAGAGGGCAACAAAAAATTACAAACCACACTGAGAAACAGGAAGACATGGACTAGCCCAATGAACAAACTAAAAACCTGAAAGAGATGCAGAACATTGAACAACTCATCAAAGCTTTCAAAACAAATATCATGGACTAACATAATGAAGTGAAGGAAGAGATTAAGGATATTAAGAAGACACTGGGAGAACATACTGAAGAAATTGTAAACATACATAAGATAATGGATATGATGGTGATCAATGGCACAATGCAAGAAATCAAAAAGATGTGGGATTCATATGAAAACAGATTTGAAAAGGCACAAGAAAGAATTAGTGATGTGGAAGACAGTACATCTGAAATCAAACAGATAGTAGAACAGATAGACAAAAGGATAGAAAAAATCCATCAGGGACTCTGGGATTTAACTGGCAACACAAAATGCACAAACATCTGCGTAATGGGCATCCAAGTAGGAGAAGAGAAGGGAAATGGAATAGAAGGAGTGTTGAAGTAAATAATGGCTGAAAATTTCCCAACCTTATTGAGAGAGATGGATGTGCAGAACCCGGAAGCACAGCACACCCTAAACAGTATAAATCCCAACAGGACAGCTCCAAGACATATACTTGTCAAAATGTCCAATGTTCAGGACAAAGAGAAAATACTCAAGGCAGCAAGAGAAAAGAGAACCATCACATGCAAGGGAAGCACAATAAGATTAAGAGCTGATTTCTCATCTGAAACCATGGAGGCAAGAAGACAGTGGCATGACATTGTCAAAGTACTGAAAGAAAAAAAGCTCCAGCCACAAATTCTCTATCCAGCAAAAATGGCTTTCAAAAATGATGGAGACTTCAAAATATTGACAGATAAACAGAAATTAAGAGAGTATGCCAATAAGAAACTTGCACTTCAAGAAATACTAAAGCAAGTTCTACAAGTTGAAAGGAAAAAACAAGGGAAAGAGAGTTGGAGGAGAGTTTAAAAACAACTAAAAAGACAAAAACAGAAACAAAACAACATATGACATACATTAACCCAAAGAAAAGATGGCTGAAGTAAGAAATTTGTTATGAGTAATAACACTGAATGTTAATGGATTAACTTCACTAGTCTAGTGACACAGATTAGCAGAATGGATAAGGAAATATGATCCACCTATATGCTGTCTACAAGAAATCTACCTTCGACCCAGGGATTCAAGGAGGCTGAAATTGAATGGCTGGAAAACAATTTTACATGCTAACAATAGCCAAAAATGAAGGGCAGGAGTAGCTATTCTAATATCAGACAAAATAGACTTTAAATGTAAAACTGTTGTAAGAGACAAAGATGGACACTACATACTAGTAAAAGTGGTAATCTCTCAAAAAGAGAGAACAATCATAAACACATATGCACCTAATTGGGGTGCCTCAAAATACATAAGGCAGACTCTGGAAAAACTAAGTGGAGAAATAAACACCTCTCCAATTATAGTGGGGGACTTCAATACACCATTATCATCATTAGACGGAAAATCTAGTCTGAGAATCAATGAAGAAACAAAGACTCTAAACAGTACATTAGAGGAACTGGACTTAATAGACATATATAGAACACTACACCCAAATACAGAAGGATTTACATTCTTCTGGAGTGCACATGGATCATACTCCCGGATAGACCACATGCTAGGTCACAGAACAACTTTCAATGAATTCAGAAAGATTGTGAGTATACAAATTAATTTCTCTGAACACAATGGAATGAAACTGAAAATCAATAAGGGCCAGAGATTCAGATTAAGCAGAAAGATATGGAAGTTAAACAACACATTCTTAGACAAATAGTGGGTCATGGAGAAAATCTTAAAAGAAATCAGTAACTACCTTGAAGCTAATGTAGATGACAACACAACATATCAAAACCTATGGGATGCAGCGAAAGCTGTCCTGAGAGGGAAGTTCATAGCCATAAATGCATATATTTAAAAAGAAAGAGCCAAATATGTAGACCTAACTGCATACATGGACGAATTGGAAAAACAACAACAAACTTAACCTAAAGGAAGTAGACAGAAGGAAATAACAAAGATTAGAGCAGAACTAAATGAAATAGAGAATAAGAAATCACTAGAAAAAATAAACAAACCAAAAGCTGGTTCTTTGAGAAGATCAATAAAATTGACAAACCATTAGCCAGACTAACAAAGAAAAAGAGAGAACAGTTTCAAATACACAAAATAAGGAATGAGCAAGGGGATAGCACTACTGACCCCACAAAAATAAAGAGCATCATAAGAGGATACTTTGAAAAATTATATGCAAATATGAATGACAATTTAGAGGAAATGGACAATTTTCTAGAAACTCAAAAACAGCCTACATTGATGAAAGAAGAAATTGATGAACTCAACAGTCCAATTACAAATAAAGAGATAGAATCAGTCATCAAAAACGTCCCAACTAAGAAGAGCCCAGGACCAGATGGCTTCACAGCTGAATTCTACCAAACAGTCCGGAAGGAGCTAACACCAATTGTACTTAAGCTCTTGCAAAAAATAGAAGTAGAAGGAATATTGCCTAACTCATTCTACGATGCCAACATTACCCTAAAACCAAAACCAAACAAAGATACCACAAGAATGGAAAATTACAGACCAATTTTGCTAATGAACCTAGACGCTAAAATCCTCAACAACATACTTGCTAATCGCCTTCAACAACATATAAAAAAGATTATACACCATGACCAAGTGGATTTCATCACGGGTATGCAAGCATGGTTCAATGTAAGAAAATCAATCAATGTAATACACCACATAAACAGATTGAAAGAAAAAAATCAGATGATCATCTCTATAGATGCAGAAAAACATTCGACAAAATACAGCACTGTTTCCTGACAAAAACATTACAAAAGATAAGAATAGAAGGAAACATTCTGAATATGATAAAGGGTATATATGAAAAGCCCAAAGCATGTTACCTTCAATGGTGAAATCACAAAAGCCTTCCTTCTGAGAATGGGAATAAGACAAGGATGCTCACTATCACCACTCCTATTTAACATTGTCTTAGATGTACTTGCTTGACCACTGAGGCAAGAAACAGATATAAAAGGTATCCAAATTGGAAAAGAAGAAGTAAAAATTTCATTTTTTGCAGATGACATGATTCTATACGTACAAAGCCCTGATAAATCTACAACAAAGCTTCTAGAACTTATAAAGGAGTTCAGTAATGTTGCAGGCTATAAGATCAATGCTCAAAAAATCAGTAGCATTTCTGTATACCAATAATAAGCAATCCGAGGAGGAAGTCAGGAAAAAAAAAACCATTTACAATAGTACCAAAAAGAATCAAATACATAGGAATAAATTTAACTAAAAATGTAAAGGACGTATGTACAGAAAATTATACAACACTGTTAAAGGAAATCAAAGAAGACTTAAATAAAAGGAAGAATATTCCCTGTTCATGGATAGGAAGACTAAACATCATCAAGATGTCTATCCTACCCAAACGAATCTACAGATTTAATGCAATCTCAATAAAAATCAACACTGTATTTTTTAAGGAACTGGAAAAACTAACTACAAAATATATTTGGACAGGTAAGAGACCCAAATTGCCAAAGACATATTGAAAAAGTAAATTGAAGTTGGAGGTATCACATTACCTGACTTTAAAACATACTACAAAGCTACAGTGGTCAAAATTGCATGGTGTTGGTACAAGGATAGACATACTGACCAATGGAACTGGATTGAGAGTTGTGATATAGAATCTCACATATAGAGTCATCTGACATTCAACAAGCCCACCAAGACCACTCAGTTGGGAGAGAACGGCCTCTTTAACAAGTAGTGCTCGGAGAACTGGATATCCATAAACAAAAATGAGAGAGGAATACCATCTCACATCTTATACAAAAATCAACTCAGGATCCATCAAAGATCTAAATATAAGAGCCAAAATCATAAAGACCTTGGAAGATAATGTAGGGAAGCATCTACAGGACCTTGTAATAGGAAATGGTTTCGTGAACTTCAAAGCCAAAGCACAAGCAGCAAGAGAAAAATTACAAAAATGGGATCTCCTCAAAGTTAACAACCTCTGCACCTCAAAGGACGTTATTAAGAAAATAGAAAGGCAGCCTGCCTAATGGGAGAAAATATTTGGCAGCCATATATCTAATAGGAGCCTAATACCCTGCATATATAAAGAAATGTTACACCTCGAATTAAAAAGACAAAGAATCCATTTTAAAAATAGGCAAGTGACCTGAAAAGACACTTCTCCAAGGAAGAAATACAAATGGCTAAAAAGAACATGAAAAAATGCTTGACATCACTAGCTATTAGAGAAATGCAAATCAAAACTACAATGAGATTCCATCTTATGCCCATCAGAATGGCAGCTATTAAAAAAACAGCAGACTCTAAGTGTTGGAGATGATGTGGAGGAATAGGAATCCTCATCCACTGCTGGTGAGATTTTGAAATGGTTCAGCCAGTTTTGAGGACATTTTGACTGTTCCTGAGAAATCTAACAATAAATCTTCCATATGATCCAGCGATTCCACTGCTGGGTATATACCCAGAAGAATTGAAAGCAAAGACACAAACAGATATGTGCACACCAATGTTCATAGCGGCATTGTTCACAATTGACAAAAGTTGGAAACAACCCTGGTGCCCATCAACAGATTAATGGATAAACAAAATGTGGTACATACATGCAATGGGATATTACTCAGCTATAAGAACTAATAAAGTGCTAACACATGGAATAACATGGATGAATCTTGAAGACCTTATTTTGAGTAAAGCAAGCCAGCCATTGAAACATGAACAGTATATGACCTCACTGATTTGAATTGCAGAAAGTGAGCAGTCTCTGCGAACCATTGTCTGAAAGATAAGTTAACAAAGGAGTGAAAGAGAAGAGAAGGTTATGAGCCATCATGCCCATGGACATAATTTATGGTAAATTGATAGAGTATAGTTGCATATTGAAGGATATGACAGGTGGGTAGAGACATTACTGGGTTTGGTGGTGCAGGGTTGACAGGTGGGTAGATTAGGAAGGGTGGGTGAGAGTACCCAGGATACTTGGGGGAGAACTTGGATCGGGACAAGTTGAACATGGGATTTGTGGGTATGATGCTGAATGTGCAGGAATGAGAATGCTCTTATGGCAGTATGACAAGGTAGTGTCACTGGTTTAGGGCACAGGTTGGTATTGGTGGTATTTATTGGTCATGGGAAATGTTTCTCATTACCTTACAGTGATGGACACAGGACATGGAAAAAATCATCAAAAATTATTAAACTGTACCATCTAAATTGTAAACTATACTGTAAACCTTTAACAATGTTTACTAGCTATGCTTCGCTATCTGTATAACAGTTATAACAATACTTCCATTCGCATAAAAAAGGTTTTAATATGGGGTGAGGAAAGGGAAAGGAGGTTGGGTATATGGGAGTCTCTAATATTCTGTGTGTGACTTTGCTGTGACCTAAAACTTCTTTGAAAATTAAATGAAAATTCAGGAGACACTAGGGAGTGAGAGGGGGCAGGTGCCACAGTATGGACTGGACACACTATAATGCAGCGATAAAAGGAAAAATGTAAAAAAAAATAAAATAAAATAAAAATTTTATGTTTTTCATTTTTCTCATTTATTGAATATCCCAATGTTTTAATTTTACTTTATTTCTAGTGTTTTTTTAAAGTTACCATGTATTTTATTTCTTACATTTAAACTTATTTTATTATTTCATTTTCCTATTGATTGTTTTTGGCTATTATATAATCTTCATCTTCAAAGAAGGTTTGGATCACAGAAGGGTTACAGAGGGGGCAGGAGAGGATCATTGTTGGGGGATATCTGGGATGTGGGTTTCAGGGGAAGAAGTTTACCTGAATATACATGAAAGATATAAAAAATTGTTCAAATGATCAAGACGTGGGGCATGGTAACTGTGGGTAGGCAATCATTCAATAAATGATGGAATACTAAATTCCCAGGTGGGAGAGCTCTGCCACATTCTCCAAGGGAGCAGCAACAGTCCTCAGAGTGCAGGGGCAGAGTCTGGCAAAGGAGGAGGGTCCACTGATGGGTTCTTGTTATTGATGGCTAGCCTTACAAGTCTTTGCTCTTGTAATTGAAACTTAGCCTACTGTTATGGGATGCCTAAGGGTTGCCACCTGAGATCCTCCTTGTTGCTCAAATTTTGCCTCCCTCTAAGCCAAACTCACCATATGAATGCATTACCCTCCCCCCAGCATGGAACATGACTCCCGGGGAGGAGCCTCCCTGGCAACAAGGTACTAATACCAAGTGCCAACTGGCAATATGACTAGAAAAAGATCTTGAATAAAAGGGGGAAAAGATAAATACAAATGAGTTCATGTGGCTAAGAGACTTCAAAGAGAGTTGGGAGGTCATCCCAGCGGTAACACTTACGTACACCTCAGTAGGATCTCACAGAACACCAAAATGTGTATCACCCAACACAGAGGGGCTCCTGAGGCTTCTGGAGACACCCAAGTCTTATATAAGGGTGGATAGCTCCAGATATTGATGTCTTATCAGTGGACTATACTTTGGAATCTGTGCTCCTGAGGGTGACAGAACTGGACTCAAGTAAGTCTTCCCTGCACCTGGTCCATCAGTCCCTTCTATTCAAATCTATATGTGATGCTGGAGTTTCTAGGTGTTCTTCCAGAGAATGGAGGCTCATGCCTGCCCATGTACCAGTTGTGCCTGGAATCTTCGTGGAGCTGCAACTCCTGCTCTACAGCTCAATGGACTCACCCAAGTCACCTGGTGAGGAGATGATGATGGACAACAGCCATCCCAGGGAATAAAGAGAGCCTGCAGCTGCAGGCAGGATAATCCCATCCATCATATCCATGGGATATAAGCCCCCTCTCACTTGGAGGTGGAGTGGGCATCACCATGCCAGACTCCTCAGGATTGTGGGAAAAGGTATAGACTAAAGTGGAATTAATGGTATTCTGTTGTAGACATATTGATATTCAAGCAATGGAAGAAATTACAACAGTGAGGTAGAGCCAGTGGCCCCTGGACACTTTTGGGACAGGGAGGGAAAAGCAGTTTTAATACAGGTGCTTTGTACAGGAATTGGGAATTATCCTGAGTAACATTTCAATGACAGATATAGGGCATTTTACATCAGCATATAACATGCAGAACTGTGTAGGAGAGAGTGGGGTCTACAATGTGAATTATGGTCCATGCTTAGTGGCAAAGCCCCAGGATGTGTATATCCATTGCAGATGATGTGGCACACTAATGAAAGATGTTTATGTGGAATGTTATGGGAAGTGTGGGAGGTGGGGAGCAAGGAAATCCCTGCAATTTTTTGTGTAACATTTATGTAACATAAACATCTTTTAAAATATATATTTAAAAAAATGTACAATGTAAAGTATAATCCATCCTTATTGGCAATGCTCCAAAATGTGTTCATCAATTGCAATGAATGTACCACAGTAATAAAAGAAGTTGTTAATATGGGGAAAGTGGGAGGTGGGGGGAGTAGTGCACATGGGAATACCTTATTTTGTTTATGTAACATTTTATGTAATCTAAATATCTTTTAAAAATAAATAAAAACTATATTTTTTTAAAAATTTATGGGATGTAGCTAGAGCAGTGCTGAGAAGGAAATTTATAGCCATAAATGCCTGAATTAAAAAGAAGAAAGAGTTAAAATCAAAGACCTTACTGCTTTCCAGAAGGAATTAGAAAAAGAACAGCAAACTAATCCCAAAGCAGACAGAAAGAAGGAAATAACAAAGATTAGAGCAGAATTAAATGAAATTGAGAATTTAAAAAAATAGAATTAGCAAACCAAGTGTTGGTTGTTTGGGAAGATTAATAAAATTGGCAAGCTCAGCTAGACTGAAAAAGAAAAAGAGAGAGAAAAATTCAAATAAATAAAATCAGAAATGAAAGAAGTGATATCATCACTGACCCCATGGAAATATAGACTATCATAAGAGGATAAGTCATATCCTCTTATGCCTTATAAAAATGCATGCCAACGAGACGGACAATTTAGATGAAATGAATGAATTCCTAGAAACACAGGAAGAAGAAATAGAAGAACTTAAGAGACAAATCACAAGTAGTGTGATTGACTTAATCATCAAAAACCTCTCAACCAAGAAAAGCCCAGGACCAAATGGCTTCACAGATGAATTCTATCAGTGATTCCAGAAAGAACTACTACCAACCCTGATCAAACTCTCCCAAAAAATTGAAGAGCAGGGAACACTATCTAACTCATTCTATGATGCCAACATCACACTAATAGGAAAGACACATACAGATGCCAAAAGAAAAGAAAACTATAGACCCAATCACTCTAATTAACTTAGATTCAAAAATTCTCAACACAATTGTTGCTAATCAAATCAAACAACACATAAATCAAATTATACACCATGATCAAGTGGGTTTTACCAGAGGTATGTGAAGATAATTCAACTAAGAAAATCAATCTATGTAATCCACCACATTAACAGATCAAAGGAAAAAACACATGACCATCTCTATTGATGAAAAAAAGACATTTGGCAAAATAGAGTATCTTTTCTTGATAAAAATGTTTTGAAAGGAGTAGGAAATTTCCTCAACATAATAAAGAGCATATATGAAAAACTCACAGCTAACATCATATTCCATGGGGAAATGCTAAAGGCTTTATCTATAAGATCTGGATCAAGACAAGGATGCTCACTGTCACCACTCTTATTTAACATTGTATTAGAAGTACTTGCTTGAGCACTTAGGCAAGAAAGGAAATAAAAGCAATCCAAACTGGAAAAGAAGTAAAAATTTAACTATTTGCAGATGACATGTTCCTTTATGTAGAAATTTTGGAAAATTTTACAATAAAGATTCTAGAACTGATAAGTTCAGTACAGTGGCAGGTTATAAGATCAGCATGCAAAAATAGTACTGTTTCTGAAAATAATAATGAGCAATCTTAGAAGGAAATTGAGAAAAACATTTCATTTACAATAGCAACTAAAAAATTCAAATATCTAGGAATAAATTTAACTGAGAATGTAAAGGCCTTGTGCATGGAAAACTGCACACCATTGTCAAAGGAAATCAGAGAAGACCTACATAAATGGAAGAATATTCCATGTCATGGATTGGAAGCCTAAATATCATTTAGATGTCTATCCTACCCAAATTGATTTGCATATTCAATGTAATCCCAAAAAATCTAGCAAAGCGTGTTATCAAAATTATTTGAAAGTGTAAGGGGTCCTGAATAGCCCAAAACATCTTGAGAAAGAAAAACAAATTTGGAAGAATCATGCTGCCTGACTTTAAAGCATATTACAAAAGTACATTGGTCAAAACTGGATGATTTTGGCACAAGGATAGACATACTGAACAATGAAGCCAAATTGAGAATTCAAATATAGATCCTCTCATATGTGGTCAACCTAATATTTGACAAGGTCACAAAGCCCACTCCACTGGGAAAGACTTGTCTCTTCAACAAATGGTGCTGGGAGAACTGGATATCCACCTCCAAAAGGATGAAAGAGGATCACCTTCTCATGCCCTATACCAAAATTAACTAAAGATGGATCAAAGACCTAAATATAAGAGCCAAAACCATAAAGCTTCTTGAATATGATGTTGAGAATCATCTACATGATCTTCTAGTTGAAAATGGTTTCATAAACTTTACACTCAAACCATGAGAAATGAGAGGAAAAAACATAAATGGTATTTCCTCAAAATTAAAAATTGTTTTGCTTCAAAGGAGTCAAGAAAGTGAAAAGTCAGCCTACTCAACGGGAACAAATATTTGGGAAACACTTCTCTGAGAAGGGTCTAATATCTAGCATATATGAAGAAATCTTAAATTTCTAATAATGAAAAGACAAACAACCCATTTTAAAAAATGGGCAAGAGAATTGAATGAAGAGACACTTTTCCAAAGAGGAAATAAAAATGGCTAAAAAACATATGGAAAGATGCTCAATATCTGCAGCTATTAGGGAAACACAAATCAAAACTACAATGAGATAACATTTTACACCTATTAGATTGGCTGATATTTAAAAAAGAAAAAACTACAGTGCTGGAGAGGATGTGGAAAAAGAAAAACACTCCTCCACTGTTGGTTTAAGGTAGAGTGGTGCAGCCATGTGGAGGATGAAGCTAAATATAGAATTGCCATATGAACATACTCAATTGTAGGAATATACTTGTAGCAGTTTGGCATAGTTTATGAATTCCAAAAATATATACTGGATTATGTTTGTAAACTGGTCTGTTCCTCTGGGCATATTAGATTGTATTAGATTTAGAGGTTTCACTTTTACTTGATTAAATTAAGATTGGGGTTTTAATTCAGCCACATCAGTAGGATGTTGAGTCCCTGGGGAAGGGACTTACAGAGAAAATGACATGGCAGAGGAGAGAATTAGAGTTTTTGATGCTGGAGCCTGTGGAAGTAAATACACAGGAGAAGAGCACAGAGGAATAAAGATGACTCCATAGACATGGCAGAGGCCCCGGGAAGAAAGAGAGCCTGATAGCTGACAGCTGTAGCTGAGCCCAGAAAGGAATGAGCCCTGGGGGAGAGATGAGACTTATCCCAGCCTACAGCTGAGATTGGAGAAGCTGGGACCACAGAGCATGAAGAGGAAGAGGAAGATTAAATCCTTACAGAGATTGGCAGCCAGCTTGCTCCAATACGTAGTAACAGACTTTGGTGTGGGAAGTAACTTAAGCTTTATGATCTTGTGACTGTAAACTTCTACCCCAAATAAATACTTTTTATAAATGCCTACAGATTTCTGGTACCTTGCATCAGTGCCCCTTTTGCTGACTAATACAACACCCAAAAGAATTGAAAGCAGGAATGTGAACAAATATATGCAAACCAATGTTCATCATGGCATATTCACAATTGCCAAACTTGGAAGCAACTCAATTGTCCATCAATGCATGAATGGATAAACAAAATGTGGTATATACAAAAGATGGATTATTACTCAGCTGTAAGAAGGAATGATGTTTTGACACATGCAGCAACATGGATGAATCTTGAAGACCTTATGTTGATGAAGTAAGCTAGACACTAAGGATCAAATACTACATGATTTCACTGATATGTACTAAGGATATTATGCAGTCACAGGGACATAGAATCTGGAAGATAGGGTTCAAGGAGATAGAAAGGGAGTAGAGAATGGTAAGTCAAAACTCAATCTGGACAGAAACTATGATAAGGTGAAAGGTTGTGGTTTGGCAGTTGACAGTGGACAGAGATGATAGGGATGCAGTGTTTTAAATGGAATCAATGGTTCTAGAGTGTGAGTGAGGACAATTAAGGGGATGGGATGAGATATCCCTGGAGCTGGGGGAAAGGCTGGAGGAAAGAAGAGGCGAACTCTGGGAAAGATGAGGACTGTGGTTGAGAATAGACGTGTGAGAGTGTTTATTCAGTGTCTATGGCAGAGGAGGGTCATGGGGCAGGTTGTTGGTGATGAGGGGATGTGTGGGGAAGGCTACACCTGGGATATGCCTCTATGGAACATGTATGTGTTCATGTGGTCATATGATATTTTATCAGTGTGTGGAGATCCACACAGTAACCAAAGAAATATTAAACTCCCATCCTAGGGAGTCCTGCTACATTCTCAAATAAAGTGGAAGAATCTCTATAGTACATAGATAGTGTATTAGTCAGCCAAAGGGGTGCTAATGAAAAATACCAGAAATCAGTTGGCTTTTATAAAGGGTATTTATTTGGGATAGAAGCCCCCAGTTACTAGGCCATAAAGCATGAGTTACTCCTCTCACCAAAGTTTATTGCCATGTGTTGGAGCAAGATGGCTTCTGATGTCTGTGAGGGTTCAGGCTTCCTGGGTTCCTCTCTTTCCATGGCTTGCTTCTCTCCAGGCTCAAGCTTGCTTCCCTCTACAAGAACAGCTATAGACTATTAAGTGAACAGCTTGTTTCTTTTCCGAGGGCATTTTCTCTTTCTTTATAACCAAGCTCATCTGTGTGCTTACTTCCCCAGGTTTTAGTATTAAACTTTAACATTAAAACAATAACTCTTCCTTTTTGCCATGTAGTTTTATATGTGAGTCTCCAACCACCAAGCGGGCAGAGACTCAATGTATTACTGACATGGCCCAATCAAAGCTCTAATCATAATTTAATCACGCCCAGGTACAGACCAGTTTACAAACAAAATCCAGTATCTATTTTTGGAATTCATAAACCATATCAAACTGGTGCAGGTTGTGTGTAATAAAAGGAAAGCAGACTAATATGCCTAAATCATGATATTAATATTTGGACTTAAGAACCTTATTCTTGTAAAATTGAAATTTAGCCTAATAGTAACTATTTTCTAAAAGTTACTTCCTTATAACCTCATTGTTACTCACATGTGGCTTCTCTCTAAACCAAAGAGAGCAACTAAACTCATTATCTTCACCCAAGTGTGGGACATGACTCCTGGGGATCAGCTTCCCTGTTACTGAGGGATTAATACCAAGGCCCAATAAGCAATACAGTCAATAAAAGACCTTTATGAAAAGCTCAAGGAACATTAAATTCAAAGAGTTTTATGACTAAAAGATTTCAAAGTTTCAGGGGTTATATTTATGCACATCTCAGGTAGATCTCAATAACTGCCACAGTAAACAAAACCCAAACAATTATGTTCCTGAAGGCTCTAAAGACATAAAGACACCATAGGCCAGACACAAAACCACTTGGAATCAGCACCTCATCAATGAGCCTTTCCTTGGAATATATGATAATCTGTTTCCTCAGTGTAACAGAGTTATATTGATTTATTAATATAATTTCCCTACATATGATTCTTCTACAACTTTTATTTGAACCTACAATTATCACTCTACCCATTAAATATATCTCCCAGAGACTTAAATTTTCAATCTTTTCATATGCCAATTGAGCCCTGAATCTCATTAGAGTTGCAGCCACCACCTACCCTCCAGTCCATTGGACTCATCCAGGACAACTAACAAAGTGATCATGATGGCCAAATCCCATCTGCAAAAAAAAAAAAAGAGTATCTATAACTGTAGGCAAAACACCTCCTTCTATCTGCTCCATAAGATCTAGGCACCCTCTATATCTGAAGCAGAGTAGGCAACACCATCCCAAAATCCTCAAGATTGAGGAATGAACAAATATAAGGGGGGAAATGCAAACAAGGACCAAAGTAGACTTATTATTATTGTAGCATAAGAAGAACTTGTAACATTGATATAAAGATAGTGGTTACCAGAGGTTTTGAGGGGAGAGAAAGGGAAGAATAAGTGGAACATAGGGCATTTTTTTAGGGCATTGAAATTTTCTACATTAATTTGAAATGTCACTTGCAAGCCAATCTATATTTTGTCAAATTTTATAAAACTGTACATTGAAATACGTAAACCATAATGAAAACTATTGACCTTGGGTAATAACAATGCTTCAATATTTGTTCAATAATTGTAACAAATGTACCCTAATAATGTAAGATGTTAATAGGGGAAAATGTGGCAGGGGGTATGTGGGAATCCCCTATACTTTCAATTTAATTTTCATGCAATCCAAAACTTCTTTATGAATAAAATTTATTATATGGAAGATAATCAATGGGCAGAAAATGTATAATGAACTTGGATGGAAAAATATGTCTTTATTTTCACTAACGTATCACTGAAATTTAGTCTCTCCATCAATTATTAAGGTAGACAATAAGCCACAGTACTATCATCACTACTTTTGATCATCAGATCACAAACATTTTAATATCATTTATAGATGAAAAAATACATTAAAATGTTTTTATGCTCATACCCATTTCCAAATTACAGTAGTCTACATAGATGTATGCCAACATTGTTCTTTACTGCATGATTGATGAAAGTCAACTACTACACTATCACAAATTTTTATTTTTAATATTTTATTAATTTTACATCAATAGATATTGTTTGATTTGTAATTTTATGTGTTTTATTTATTTATTTAAGTTATTTTTCTAAGGATTCATTCATAGGCTTCATACATTGGTCCATTATAATTTGAATGGTTGTCTTTTTATTAAAGAATTGTAACTGTTCTTTATATATTGTGAGTAATTGACATCTGTTTGCTTTCTACATATTTACTTCCAGTCTTCAGATACTTACTCTTATCTAGAGATTGACTATTCATTTCCTTAATGATATCTTTTGATTACAGTAGTTTTTAAATTTGGCAAAATCCCATTTATCAATTATCACCAAGATAGTCTCCTTTCCTTTTTCCCGAAGCCACAGTGTTTAAGCTGTTATCCTTAAACCCATAATTATTTTCAAATTAACTTGTATACAGTGAGGTAAAGACTGAGGTTCCCCCTCAACCATTAAATTATCCAATTTTCCAGGCACATTTTCAAAAATCAATTGGGGTCAGGGACAAGATGGTAATGGCTTAAGTGGGCACTCACCATCTCTCTTACAAAAGATGGCTTATAGGTGACAGCATCCAGCCTGAGTGAGCTGTTCTGGGAGCCCATGGAGCAGGAGCCTTTGGGGCATTGATCTGGAGGGAGTTGGACAGGGAGATTGATTGCTCAAGATAAAACCATGAGTTTTAACCCTATGGAAATCATGGATGGTTAAGCCCCACCCTCAGGACAAAGAGCCAGGGTGAGCCCTGACTCCCACTGGCTACCCAGAGGGAGGGAGCATTCTCTGAGAGTGGGAGATTTCTGGAAAGTGGTAGAGAGAGTTTTCCTTTCTGTAGGTTTATTTCCTTGCACACCCTTAGAGCTTTGGGGAGCACAAAAGCCAGTTCGAAGTGCCACCAGGCTGAGGGGAGAGGCGAATCTGCTGAGGAAGCCTGATTTATGTAACCACCCTGGGATACAGAGGCTTGGCTTGAGAGAGGGTGGATTCAGCCAATTTAATAGCTCCACAATGAGGACTACCATAATTTCAACTCTCCTAAGTGAGTCAGGCAGTGGGAAGTGCTTAATAAGTTTTCAAGGGCCTATTTACAGTCCCCTGGGAGGAGGGAGTGGTGTAAAAGAGGCTTGAAAAATCACTACAGTTTGGTGTACTCAGTCATCAGGGTCCCATTTGAATTTCAAAAGGGAGGTCAACCTGATCAGGAGAGGGGAGGGGGCATCTGCTCATACAGCATGCTGAATCCAGCTGCAGGAGAGTAAAATCTGCCTGGGGGAAAGTGACTGAATAGCTTTCTGAAGAGCTGACTGACCTAGTTGGAGGGGTAGCTCAGTGGAGGAATTTCTCCCTTGAATGTATGAGATCCTTGGTTCAATTCCTGACTCTTCTAAGATGGTGATCCACAGGGATATCTAACACCCGCTGATTCCATAGGACAGGGAAAACATAAACATTTTTGTACCAGCTATTTTTGGGTCCCTTATTTTTCAAAAAAAAAAGGTTACTTAAATAAAAATTAACTTAGTTTATGAAGTTAATTGAGTTCCACAAGTGCCAAAGAAGGGACACTGTTCTTTCTTAGCTTTGTTTCACTGCTTACTTGTGTATTTGTTTGCATTTTTCTGTTGTTGCTCTTGTTGTTTTGTTTCTTGCTTTCTTTCCTCTTTCCTCTGCCCCTTTTTTTAAAAACTTAGGTGCTGCTAGCTTGTTTCTTCTTTACTGTGCTTCTCCTTCCTTGATTTCCCATTTTCTGTGTATACTGATTCTGTCTACCAATGCTATCTCTTTTCCTTCCTTCATCTTTCTATCTTCTGCTTTCTGTTGTGGTGCTTACACTCTACCTTTTTTTTATTAGTCACCAACTTTACTGGTTTTGATTTCTATCTTGACTATTCTTTTATTTATTATTAATTTTTTCTTTCTCTCCTTCCTTTTTTCTTTCTCTCTTCTCATCAATCTGGCCTTTTAAATCATTTTATATATTTTTCTATATTTAGTTTCCCATTTCATTGTAGGTAGTCCACTTTTTAATTTTTTTAGGCTACACTGCTTATGTGAGCTAAATATTCATTTTATAAAGTTTTATACAGCCCCTCTTCTAACTTTTATTATTATTTCTATTACCCTTTTTCTTTTCTTACCTCTTTTGATTTCTCTGGCCCTAATCTTTTTCCTTCAAAGGAACATAAAAAACAGCAAGGAAATAGAACAAAAAGAACAAAGAGACAAAGAGAAAATTTACACACACAAAACCAGCAGCTAAACAAAACTCTACAGCAAAGAGAGAAGCTAATCAAATGAATAAACCCATCAGATAAACGAAGACCAGGGCCACAAAAAAATTACAAACTGTAATAATAAACAGAGAGACATGGACCAGTCCAATGAACAAACTAAAACCCAGGAAGAGATGCAGAATATTGAACAACTAATGACAGCTTTCCAAACAAATAACATGGACCAACTTAATGAAGTGAAGGAAGAGATTAAGGATATTAAGAAGACACTGGGAGAACATACTGAAAAAATTGTAAACGTTCATAAAAATATAACAGATAACTTGGTGATGGCCGGCACAATCCAAGAACTCAAAAAGACACTGGAATCACATGACAGCAGATTGGGATAAGCAGAAGAAAGATTCAGTGATGTTGAAGACAGTACATCAGAAATCAAACAGATAGGAGAACAGATACATAAAGAGATAGAAAAAGTCCAGCAAAGATTAGGGATTTAAATGAAAACACAAAATGCATAAAGATATGCATTATAGGCATCCCAGAGGTAGAAGAGAAGGGAAAGGGAACACAAGGAATCTTGAAGGAAATAATGGCTGAAAACTTCCCAACCCTATTGAGGAAGATGGATGCACAAGTCCAGGAAGCACAGCACACCTTAAACAGTATAAATCCTAAGAGGCCTACTTCAAGACATATACTTGTCAAAATGTCCAATGATCAAGACAAAGAAACAATACTCAAGGCAGCAAGAGAAAAGAGAACCATCACATACAAGGGAAGCTCAAAAAAGATTAAGAGCTGATTTGTGATGTGAAACCATGGAGGCAAGAAGACAGTGTTATGACATAGTCAAGGTACTCAAAGAAAAAACTTCCAGCCACAAACTACCTATCCAGGAGAGCTGGCATTCAAAAATGATGGAGAGTTCAAAATATTCACAGATATACAGAAATTAAGAGAGCATGCCAATAAGAAACCTGCACTTCGAGAAATACTAAAGAAAGTTCTACAGGTTGAAAGGAAAAAACAGGAGAGACAGAGTTGGAGGAGGGTCTAAGAACAATCTAAAAGTAAAAAAGAGAAATAAAAACAACATATGACATACATAAATCCAAAGGAAATATGGCTGATGTAAGAAATTCCTTGAGAATAAACACTGAATGTTAATGGACTAAAGTCATGAGTCAAGAGACACAGATTGGCAGAATGGAAAACGAAATGTTACCCATCTATATGTTGTCTATAAGAAACCTACCTTAGTCCCTGGGATTCAAGGAGGCTGAAAGTGAATCACTGGAAAGCAATTTTACAAGCAAACAACCAAAAGAGGGCAAGAGTAGCTATAAAAATATCAGACAAAATAGACTTTAAATGCAAAACTATTGTAGGAGACAAAGATGGACACTATATATTAGTAAAAAGAGTAATCTTTAAGGAGAAAGAACAATCATAAACCTTTTCAAACCTAATGAGGGCACCTGAAAATACATGAGGTAAACAGAAGAAAGACTAAGTGGAGAAAAAAATGCATCTACAATTACAGTGGGGTACTTTAATACACCATTATCACCATTAGACAGAACATCTTGACAGAGAATCAATAAGATACAAAGACTCTGAATTATACATTAGAGGATCTGGACCTAATAGATATGTACACAATGCTACCCCCAAATACAGAAGGATATACATTCTTCTTGAGTGCACATGGATCATACACCAAGAGAGACCACATGCCAGGCCACAGAACAATATTCAAACAATTCAGAATGATTGAGATTGTACAAAGTAATTTCTCTGACCACCATGGAATGAAATTGGAAATCAGTAAGGGCCAGAGAACCAAATTAGGCACAAAGATGTGGAAGTTAGGCAACATATTCTTAGATAAACAGTGGGATAAAGAAGAACTCTCAAAAGAAATCAGTAACTACCTTGACACAAAGGAAAATGACAACACAACATATCAAAACCTATGGGATGCAGCAAAAGATGTCCTAAGAGGGAAATTCATAAGCATAAATGCATATAATAAAAAAGAAGAAAGAGTTAAAATTGAAGACCTAACTGCACATCTGGAGGAATTGGAAAAGCAACGACAAATTAACCCCAAAGAAAGTAGAAAGAAGGAAATAACAAATATTAGAGCAGAACTTAATGAAATAGAAAATAAGAAAGCAATAGCAAAAATAAAAAAAACTAAAAACTAGTTCTTTGAGAAAATCAATAAAATTTACAAACCCTTAGCCAGACTAACAAATAAAAAGTGAGAACAGATGCAAATACACAAAATAAGAAATGAGGAAGGGGATATCACCAATGACCCCACAAAAATAAAGAGTATCATAAGAGGATACTTTGAAAAATTATATGCCAACAAGAATGATAATTTAGAGGAAGTGTAGAAATTCCTAGAAACTCACAAGCAGCCTACATTGACAAAAGAAGAAATTGATGAACTCAAAAGGCCAATTACAAGTAAAGAGATAGATTGGTCATCAAAAACCTCCCAACTAAGAAGAGCCCAGGACTAGTTGGCTTCACAGGTGAATTCTACCAAACATTCTGGAAAGAGCTAACACCAATCTTGCTTAAGCTGTTCCAAAAATAGATGTAGAAGGAACACATTTTATGATGCTAACATTACCCTAATAGCAAAGCCAAACAAATATACCACAAGAAAGGAAAATTCTCTAATGAACCTAGATGCTAAAATCCAAAACAAAATACTTGCTAATCACATTCAACAATATATCAAATGAATTACACACCATGACCAAGTGGGTTTCATTCCACGTATGCAAGGATGTTTCAACATAAGAAAAACAATCAATGTAATACACCACATAAATAGATTGAAAGAAAAAAATCACATCTCTATAAATGCAGAAAATACATTCAACAAAATACAGCACAGTTTCCTGATAATAACACTGCAAAAGATAGTAATAAAAGGAAACTTTCTGAACATGATAAAGTGTATATATGAAAAACCCAGAGCCAACCTCATCTTCAATTATGAAATCCCAAAAGCCTTCCCTCTAAGATTGGGAACAAGACAAGGATGCCCAGTTTCACCGCTCCTGTTTAACATTGCCTTAGAAGTACTTGCTCAAGCACTGAGGAAAGAAAAAGATATAAAAGGCATCCAAATTGGAAAGGAAGAAGTAAAAACTTCACTATTTGCAGATGACATGATCCTATACACAGAAATCCCTGAGAAATCTACAACAGAGCTTCTAGAACTTATAAAGGAGTTCAGTAAAGTTGCAGGCTATAATATCAATGCTCAAAAATCAGTAGCATTTCTGT
>JAQZBX010047992.1:0-20323 GCA_029593785.1 Cabassous unicinctus | reverse complement strand
TTTAAGTCAAGGCCTGGCTGACAACACTGTTGTTGCTAAAGTGAATAAAGTTGTTTGGGACCTAGACCGCCCTCTGGAGGAAGATTGTACCTTGGAACTTCTCAAGTTTGAGGATGAGGAAGCTCAGGCAGTAAGTTTTTTTCAGTACCAACTTATGCATTGAATTTCAGGATGAAGATTCATACCTGCAGTCTTTTCCAGCTCATTACTACTTTCTGCCTGTGGGTAGCTTAGGCTTATTGATGTCTCATTGTCATATTTGAAATCTTAAATTCAAAATTCATTTTGTCCTTCATTTAGGGAATATTGAAAGTAAGTGCTTGCATTATAAAATTAAGAGGTGAAGTTGAATAAATTTGGTTTCACTACTAGATACATCAATGGGGAAAATGTCAAAGGTGTTGGAACTTTTATTAAGAAATATTTGGGGAAACAGATGTGTCTTAAGCGATTGGGCTCCCATCTACCATATAGGAGGTCCAGGGATCGATTCCCGGGACCTCCTGGTCAAAGGCAAGATGGCCCGTGCGGTGAGCTGGCCTGAGCAGAGAGCTGGCCCATGCAGAGAGCTGGCCCATGCAGAGAGCTGGCCATGTGGAGTGCTGGCCCACGCAGGAGTGCTGGCCCCACAGAGAGCTGGCGTAGCAAGATGATACAACAAAAAGAGACACAGAGGAGAGACAATAAGAGACACAGCAGACCAGGGAACTGAGGTGGTGCAAGAGATTGAGCGCTTCTCTCCCACTCTGGAAGGTCCCAGGATCGGTTCCCAGAGCCACCTAAAGAGAAGACAAGCAAACACAGAAGAACACACAGAGAGCAGACAGCGAATGCAAAACAATGACAGGGTTGGGGCGGGGGGAGAAATAAATAAAATAAATCTTTAAAAAAAAAAAAAGAATTATTTAGGGGGAACGGGTAGGTATAGCTCAGTGGTCAAGCACCTGTTTCCTATATATAAGTCCTAGGTTTAATCCCTGGTACCTCCTAAAAAAAAAGGGCAGGTAAAAATTGTCTGTACTGCATCCGTCAACATGCCAGCAATATGCATACATTAACAAATACATTTAAATATTACTTTCAGTATTCACCCCTTCCCCCCATTGGACAATTGATGTCCTTATTTTTTTTGCCTATTTTAAAATGCAAATTTGCAACCCATAAAAGCTATTGTTAACATGGTCTGGGTATGAGTTCAGAGGACCCATTTTCCCAGGCTTAGAAGGTGAATGAAGTTTCTTCCTTTTCTCTCTTTACTTTTCTGGGTTGACCAGGTTTATAGGAACATGTGCATGAATTAGAGAGTACTTCGTTATTATGTACTGTCACTTGTAAAGAATATGGATTTCTGTGGGGTTGTTCATGTTGGCACACCCTGCTGTAGCTGTGTGATAACCTGCTTTGCATCTGTTTGCCTTCTTCCCTCTCAAGGAACATTTTTAAGGGGATGAATTAAGAAGGCTAAGGATCTCATTAAACTGAACTGTTCTAGAAAAAGTTATTTTTCTTTTCATCACTTGCACTTCTAGTAGGGAGTATGAGAAAAAGATGTTCGATCCTTTGTTATTAATAAATTTAGACAAGATTTGAAAAATTAAGTAACTTAGGGTGTTGGTATTGTTGTTTTATAGTCTATACAAATAGGATTTTTATTTTGTGTTTTCAGTTTACTAACCAATGAATGAATTGCCCATGTTTAATCCCTAATCACTATTAATGCAAAGGTTTGGTCTGTAATATCATGGTTGATAGAATAGCAGATACTAACATAAGTACCACTTATTTTAATGAAATTTGTGTTCATAATGCATATGCCTGCCCTTTTAATTTCTTCTTTCTTGCCATGTCTTTTTGCATAGTACATTTTAATGTAAGAAAGCATTTCAGTGTAGGTGGAATTAAGAGCATGAGCTGATGATTACCTAAAATTGCACTTATATCCCTTATCAGATCTAAATTATAACTTTTTCAGAAATAATTATATAAAACCTTGAAATAATACTATTTATTGAATACTCAATTTACACTAGACATACATACCATAATGGAAAAATAAGTAGAAAACCTTGCCATCAAATGGAAGCTGTTATAGTGCTCTTTCAAAGCATAGCACTAAGGTATTTGATTATAAATTTCTTCCATCAGTATAAATGCAGCCTATTAAATCCATTTTGGTTCTAACAGAAATACCAGCTTTCTCTTCTGATTTTGTATATATCAGCCCAATTTAAATGAGTTTATACAGCAATAAGTTGGGGGAAAGGAAAGCATAGGAGCAGGGGCTATGGATACACTGACTCAAAAGAACCTGGACCATTGTACCCAATAAGGCAGCCACATGTGAGTGACAATTTAGAAACTAGAATCCTTTAAAATTATTTAGGCTTTGAATAGAATCACATCATGTTTATGGATTTGTAAATTATGTTTTCATGTATAGGGTCTGTTTATAATAAAGTTTATCTATCTCTTTCAGGTGACATTGTTAATTCCCAACTTTTATGCCCAGACTCAAGACCTTCCATTTTTCTTTGCATTTTCAGGTATACTGGCACTCAAGTGCTCACATAATGGGTGAAGCCATGGAAAGAGTCTATGGTGGATGTTTGTGTTATGGTCCACCAATAGAAAATGGATTCTATTACGACATGTTCCTTGAAGAAGGGTAAGTTATATAACTGGATAAAGATAAACAATCTGAATTACTGAGGTCCAAAAGTTATTTTTAAAGAGTTCTCAGGAAAGGAGAACTGATACAAAGCTCATTGCTCCATTGTCACCAAGTATTCCCACTATCAAAACTTGAAGCGTTGCGGTTTACCTATGATGTAGTAGAGGCTTTAGTGCTCCTCAAGGGGCTGGGAGTGGGTTTGTAGAGAGCTTTGTTCTAGCCCGATGGAAGTGAAACCCTAAGGTATTTTGGAGCATAAAATAAAGCCAGTCCTCCCCTCTTCTTTAAACCTGCTTAGGGTTATAGAATTGAGGCACAAGGTCACGTCACTCATGGGAATGGTCTTCATGATGACCAAGGTAGGAATCATTGAAAATATAAAATATATAAATAATTTATGTTATTTTTATTTAAATCTTTATTTAAATTTAAATATTTAAATTTTAATAAAAGTTTTAGTTTAAAATTCTAATATATGATGCAAGGGTCTAATTTTTTTTCCCCTTGAAGTATATTTAAAAAAAAACCAAAACATTCCTCCCATCTGCAGTGTGAGTAGAATGGAATGAAAGAGGTTATACTTGCTTCTCCTTCAGGGGTGTGTCCAGCAACGATTTCTCTTCTTTGGAGACTTTATGTAAGAAAATCATTAAAGAAAAACAAGCTTTTGAAAGACTGGAAATTAAGAAAGAAACTTTACTGGAAATGTTTAAGGTAAATTGAACTATAACATATGGCTTCCACTTTAATATCATTCATTAAGTAACTTAAAATTGTACTCTCTGGGTTTTAGTGTACTAAGTAGAAGACTATTTTGTTAAATTAGAAAAACTTAGCCTTTTAAAAAAAAATTTTTATTGTGGAAACATATTTAATGCAAAACTTCCATTTTTAAGAATACAATTCAATGGTATTAATTACATTCACAATGTTGTGCTACCATCACTGCCACCCATTAACAAAATAACCATCTTTTTAATATGTGAAGCATTGAAATATTTATATTCATAAAATACCTTGATAAGTTGTACTGAATAAGGATCTTATATTTTAGATACGTTATTAGAGTTGAAAAATTAAAGGAGGGTTTTAAAAAAATATTTTTCCTATTTTTAGTACAACAAGTTCAAATGCCGGATATTGAATGAAAAAGTAAATACTCCAACTACCACAGTCTATAGGTGAGGATATCAAATTACATTAAATGCAACTGATGCATATGTCATTAACATTCTTTATTAAAATTCCTTGCATTTTATCTTTAGGTGTGGCCCCTTGATAGATCTCTGCCGGGGTCCCCACGTCAGACACACTGGCAAAATTAAAACTTTAAAAATTCACAAAGTAAGTAATGGAACTTTAAAGACCCTCTAGCTAAATATATTTGTCTAGCGCAGATGAGTGCTTAAAATTTGTGTTTTATTGGTTTCTCTTTTCTGCCACTTTTCTCAGTGGTTCCCTGTTGCCTATATAAGGATGGTTTTTTTTCCTCATGCTATCTGCTGACTTTTCCATGGGGACTGTATCTTGTCAGTCTTTTATCACTCAAATTAACTCAAGGATCGACTAACTTAATATTCCTCACTAGAGCATGTGGGGATGGAGATTTGGGAGATTTGGGTCCATCATGGCTCACAAAGTTTCGAGACTCACTCTAGGTGATGAGCTTTTGCCCTCTGGATGTTTGAGTTAATATTTACCCATATTTGTTCTTTATTTAAAAATTAATCCTATCAATTTTATACGAGTTCATAAACATGTTATGGTTGATTATTATAATGCACTTTAAGTCATGAGAATAGTTGAGTCATTTCAAGGTTTTTTTGTTGTTCATTTTCCATCTTTATTCAATCACTTTTTTGAGAGATAACCTTGCAGTCAGAGTAATATTCATAGACTTGTGGTTTGAGAGGGTTTTGAGGGGTGGGCATCTCTGAGGGAAGAAAACAGCCAGCTTTGTGCTGCTGATGAGCAAACTTCCTCTAGTTGGCCCCAAAGCAATTGTGAGATGCTTACTGACTCATTTTTTATGCCATTTTTCTTGTTATAAGGAATAATGTGAATTTGACTGATAAGATGATTATGAGGGGAAAAATCTAACTCTTAAAATAAGTGTGAGAGACTTAAAATTTTGAATGTTATTTCATGGTTAATCCTTGTTTTCAGAATTCCTCCACATACTGGGAAGGCAAAGCAGATATGGAGACTCTCCAGAGAATTTATGGCATTTCGTTCCCAGATCCTAAAATGTTGAAAGAGTGGGAGAAGTTCCAAGAGGAAGCTAAAAACCGAGATCATAGGAAAATTGGGAGGGTATGTTACAGAATAGTGATGTGTCTACAATGAGTTCTCTTCCTTTTCATTTTCATACAATTTAGCAGTATTATATACTAGGAATTTCCTAGTGTATTTGAATAGAGATGCCTTTTGAAGAGATGCTGTAGCTTTCAAGTAATTATGGTCCTGTGTCCCTTATATACCGTAAACTACTGGCTGACTGTACACATAATGTTTCTGGAGTATTCTCAGTACCACACAGACCTATAGTTTGACTTATTGAGAAAAACTGATAACATACAATTTTCTGTAAAAGAAGTATAACAGCATTGTATGGAGCTGGGAGATATTTTGGAAATCATCTAGTCCCACTGTCTCATTTTAAAGATGAAGAAACTGAGTCCCAGAAAGATAAATCTATTTGTTGCCAAGGTGATACAGTGAGTCCCTAATGGATTCTCTGGTGTCATTTCCTTTATCCCTCTATCCTCTTCATGTTCTCTAAACCAGAAGTTAGATTGATAAGAACATTCCTTCTAAAATGTTCTTCATTGTGTGCCAGGGTCGTCATCTGTTAGGTTCGAAGTTTAAACAGGAGGCAGGAGATACTTACTGCCTTGTTCCCTTGACTCCCTGAAATAAATTCCAGCAGTAAGCAATCAGCAACGATTGGTGCATTCCCTCACTGAGGCCTTTGGGCATTTGGTGAGGGTGGGGTGGGGAGTGGGCAAGGAGACGAGAAGAAGCTGTTTTTACATTTCTTCCTCTACAGCCCAAAGTCAGCCAACTTTATCTCCTATTTCATTATCACTGTCTTTTCCCATTCTCTCTCCTTCCTCTCCCACTAAAAAAGAGAAAAATGCCAAAAAAACAGAGAGAGGGGGAGAGAAAGATGAGAGAGAGAAAAACCTAGATCTTGATGCTTTGAGGAATTGAAAATTATTAGAGGTCCTCCTCTGATAATAGTGGAAGAGAACTGAGAGACCCCCACTACATGTCACTGTTGGGTAAATTTGACTGGATTTAGAAATATAACAGGCAGGGAACATACTTGTGCTAAGTTATAAATCAGATGCAATTCTTTACCCTTACATTGTATCCTAGAAATGTTGACAGGGTTTTTTTTTTAAATTCAGGAGAGGCACTAATTAGGATATGGGCATCATGACTATATTCTGAGCTTAAGAACACTACAGTTTATGTTGATGGTGTATAGATATATAAACATTCTTTTGCTCTTCTTTTACCCAGGACCAAGAGCTATATTTCTTCCACGAACTCAGCCCTGGAAGTTGCTTTTTCCTGCCAAAGGGAGCCTACATTTATAATACACTTGTTGAATTTATCAGGGTAAACCATATTTATTATCTCCTCTGTAGATTTAGGGTATAGGATGATTTTTATTAACTAAGGTTTGTGGAAAGGAAAGATAATCTTGTATTTGAGAAGAAACCTGTAAAAGAATAAATAAAAATAGAAGTACAGTATCTTCAACTGTTTTTAAAAATTGTCTCTAAAACATGATTTTGTTCATAAACATGGATTGGTACATAAGAGAGAAGCTGTACCCTTTACACAGGAACTCTGAATCTTCTTTGACTAAATCATGTTTATTTTCCTTTGAAAAAGCAAAAGTTTAAGTATAGAGAATAGCCTAAACATCTGTATACTCACCACCCAGATTTAATAAATGTTTACATTGTACTATATTTGCTTTGGATTTTTTTATTAAATAAAACATTGCCCACACAGTGGGAAGTCCCCCTTTGGAATTCTCTTGATTACGTACAGATCTAGTTCACTTTCATTGTTGCATATGATTCTATTATATAACTATCCCAGTATGCTCATTCCTTTATTGATGGACATTATGTAATTTCTAAGATTCACATATTACTAACTATGCTGCAGTAGCATCCTTTTTTCAAGCCTCTTTAGGAACATATGGTATACATTGCAGAGTGGAATTTCTGGGTCAGAGTGAACTTTATTAGATAGTATGAGATTGCTCTTCAAATATTTACCGCCACCAGAAAGTATCAAAGTATGAGTGTTGATTTCTCCATGCATGTGTTCTGGTTGTTTTCTGACAGAGTGAATATAGGAAACGAGGATTCCAAGAGGTGGTCACCCCAAACATCTACAATAGCCGACTCTGGGTGACCTCGGGTCACTGGCAGCACTACAGTGAGAACATGTTCTCCTTTGAGGTGGAGAAGGAGTTATTTGCTCTGAAACCCATGAACTGCCCAGGACACTGGTATTCAGCAGCTTTGTATTACCCTCATGTGCTATAATTAGTCCTATATTGCTTTTCCTCCTTTAACAGAATTTTTGTTAAAAACACATAATGTAATAGAAGAGTATTTCAATGTAACATTTTTGTGGCATTATAATATCTCCTGTGTCCTGTTAGATCCTCAAGATCTGTAGACATTCAAGATGGCACTGGGGTTATAGCAGCAAAGAAAGCAGGATATAAAACAGGGAGACTGAATTTGGGACTTAGCAGCTTCTTTAGAGGATTTTTTTTTTTTTAAAGGAACATGCTCTGTCATAACTTATTGCCAATGAATTGACACCCTTGTAAAATCTTCCATGGCTTGAGGCTGCTCCACACTTTCCATCTTTCTTGAAAGCTGGGTGAAGAGACCTGGATGCCAGTAACTCTGGCCCAGCCCCATGGACGGTGTTCACAGCTCCTAGCAAAGTGTCTAGGTCAGAGGAGGCGAGATGGGGAAATCTCCATGAGGAGCCTGGGTTATATGTTAGGGTATCAATTGATTTAATTATTTGAATAAGTTCAAGTTTGAAGCAGCTTCAGACCAACCAAAAATGAAGGACGTTTGGAAAAGACAAGAAAGCACATCTTACTTTAGTTTCCAGTGATAAAAGTGATTTATATGTAGTTAAGATATTTTTTAGAAATGAACCTTAAAGGCAGTCCTCAAATTAATGTAAATATTGAGCATAAGGATTTTACTCTAGGCTTGTGGGAATCAACTTATTATTCTCTCTTAGCTACACGTAGTTGTGTTATAATTTATTTGCTGTTTTATTCATATGAGTGCTCAAATTGCTGTATGTAGCCCAGAATTAAGAAATGACACTTTTATGGACATCAAAAATCAGTGGCTTTTGGCCAGCTTTTTGTAAAATTAAGTGTAATAGAGAAGAAGTTTTATTCTTGTGAAATTAAATATCAGTGGATTTTATTTTCCTTTTTACTTCAGTCTCATGTTTGATCACCGGCCAAGGTCCTGGCGAGAGTTGCCTCTGCGAGTGGCTGATTTTGGGGTACTTCATAGGAACGAGCTGTCGGGAGCACTCACAGGACTCACCCGAGTACGAAGATTCCAACAGGATGATGCTCACATATTCTGTGCCATGGAACAGGTATGAGACCCTGTGGAATAGAATACTTTGAAAGAAGTGCCAAGAAAATCAAGGAAAATAACCATTATTTCCTCTCTTTTATTTAAAGATTGAGGATGAAATTAAAGGTTGTTTGGATTTTCTACGTACAGTATATAATATATTTGGATTTTCTTTTAAACTGAACCTTTCCACTCGCCCAGAAAAATTCCTTGGAGATATTGAAGTATGGAATCAAGCTGAGAAAGTAAGTGGTGTTTTTCAGCATGCTTTGAATACTATTAGTTTGAAAATGACTTGGTCCAAGATATCAGAAACTCAACCCTCTTTAAATGGATCCTAGGTTTGAATGAGCTAATTTTTTTCTGTATGGTTATACATTTTAGAAATGGTTGAATGTTTTTTATAGTTCTCAAGCCATAAGCTTTAAAAGGGGTTTATGTGAGAGTATTTTTAGGTGGGCAAAATTATAAGCAAAGAATAGTGATCTATGAAAGTGGTGGCATTTTTAGTCTCAGATTAGGTTGAAAGAAAAGAAGTTACAGATGAACAAAAATAAAAGTCATTTCCTCTATCCTTAGCAACTTGAAAATAGCCTGAATGAATTTGGTGAAAAATGGGAGTTAAACCCAGGAGATGGAGCTTTCTATGGTCCGAAGGTCAGTACCAATGTATATTGGGGTAGATCTTTGGACTAATGTGATTTTCATTTTGGGATGAAGAAGACATTTACTTTAAAACAAGTTTAAAAAAAAAAAACAACAACGGAAAATTAGCCTTAACCCAACTACTGAGTTCAGCTTTATTAAAGATGACATCTTACAATTGCCCTATCCATGTTTCTTAGATTGACATACAGATTAAAGATGCAATTGGTCGGTACCACCAGTGTGCAACAATCCAGCTGGATTTTCAGCTGCCCATCAGATTTAATCTTACTTTTGTAAGGTGAGTTCCTGGTGCCTACTCTAAACATTTTTCTCCAAGTATATAAATAAATATATAATAAAGCCAAACAATTTCTTTTTTTTTTTTTATAGCCCTGATGGTGATGATAAGAAAAGGCCAGTGATTGTTCATCGAGCTATCTTGGGGTCGGTAGAGAGAATGATTGCTATCCTCACTGAAAACTATGGGGGCAAATGGTAATTTTTGTTATTTTCTTTTGTTTTTGTCTCAATAATGTAAACTTTATCACTTTCTGATTTAGTGATGAGAGGGAAAGGAGGAATGATTCTGCTCACTCCTAATAAATGACAAGTGTTCATTTAGAAGTAAGAAATCAAAGTGTAAACCCAACTCTTTTTAGTCTTAAGAATATTTGATATTACTAATTATTTGTATTGCATAGCTTGATTTGTTACGTAATATTTTCTTAATAGGAGCTATTCAATAAGAAGCATATTTGTTATTCTGATTTCTTTCAAGTAATTTAACTTTGGGATTTATATGGCTTTGCTGGTTCTGTATGAGTAAATAAGAGTAGGCTTTTGATTTACCTTGTTCAGCCTTGCTAATCATAATGAGCAAGTATTTTGACATCCGTTAGAATCCAAGCATTTTTTTTAACTTAAAAATACAGACACCAAACTGTTTGATCAATTTTTTTTGTGACCTCCTTCCGTAAGTTATGTTTTTACTGAAAAGATGTGACCATATGACTAATAAAAGACCATATGACTTTTATTTTTTAAGCAGTTTTGTCCGGCCCCACGGTTTGTAAAAGCAGTTGAGAACAGCATAAGGTTATAAAATACCCATTTTGTAGAGATTGTCATAGTAACTTTTTTAATGCAAAACTTTTGTAGAGTATTGTAAATCTGTTTTTATCTTATACGTTGCAATCATGTATTTCAGTTTTATTTGTAATTTGGTTAGCTCGGCCATTATGGAAGGTTTTTATACTTATGAAATAAATTAATCTCATTTCAGTTATATTTCACACAATCAGATCAAATATAAGAAACATTCTGTATGTGGGCCCTAGAGAATAGGGGGATCCTTGGCTAATTGCTATACCAAATCTTTGTAGGTAGAAAAAAGCCCTTGATGAGGAAAGAATTTAGAGTTTACTCCAGCCTTTTCCCTGATATAACAAAAGAACTGAAAATAGAGAGTGAGGGAGAGAAACACAGCCTGGTGTGTTCATCATCAGGATGGTTTGACACCCTCCCCCTGAATGCTCCCAAGAAAGAATTGCACATCGATTTTTTTTTTAATAAGTAATGAGAGCACACTCATTTTTAAATAACCATCACCAGTTATCAGTTATAATTTGCTGAATCTTGTAAATTGTATCTTGAATAAACTGAAAGCATGGTCTGTGTCCCCCACAAAGAATAAGTTATAAAATAATGTATGAATAATTGATCACTAAACTGTAATTGAGAATTTTTAACCCCTTCTTTTCATCCAGTGCATGGCACTTCATCCATGATGTTTTGACGTGTGAGGCATAAACCCTGTCCTTAATTTGCTTTGCAGTCTGCTTAGCAAGACAAATCATAGTTACAGATTTTCATTATTTAGGGTTTGTTTTCTGCTCCTGAGTTTTTTCCCCTTAGTCTTCATTGAGTATTGAAAAAAGCCAAGCTTTTTTTAAGTAGCCCTTCTATGTTTCAGGAAAAGGCACTGGAAAATAGAATAGGGAATGTGCTGTCCTTGCTTAAGGAATGTGTCCAAATCTACCTCAAATGCTTTTTTTTTTTTTCTCAAGGCCTTTCTGGCTGTCTCCTCGCCAGATAATGGTAGTTCCAGTGGGGCCAACATGTGATGAATATGCCCAAAAGGTAATCTGTCAATATGAGTTCTTTAAATTTAATATCTGCTAATTTGGTTTTTCAAATCTCTTAAGTAAATAAAGATACTTGATAAATAAAGCTGTGTGTGATAGAGAGAAATGTTATTATTTTCCATCTGTGGTAAGCCCAAATAGAATATATTGCCTTTTTAATGCATTTTTACATGGTTCCATGATCAGAAGACGTATCTGTCATGTCAAATTAGAAAGCACTGAATGTCGCCATAATATTTGTAAGTTCAAATGCATAATGCAGTATAAGCTATTTGTTGACTCAAAGACTAATTTTTCTTCATTTTAATGCAAATTTATTCAATTATTTGAAGTTTTTTTCAGATCAACAACATACCTGATCAATGTAATGTCTCCCCTCCCCCGCCAAAGAAAATAACTTACTAACAAATACATAAAATCCTTTCGCTATGCCACGGTTTAAAGGCTAGAACAGTCTGTTCTGCTACACTGATAATCCCATACTAAGAAATTTCAAATTATTAGAAGTAGTGTTATAAAAAAGTATTGTTTCAATGGGAAAAATGGTGAACAGCCAGAGTTTCTGAGTTGCAAACTAAAAGCAATACATTAGTCAAAACAGACAAGAATCTAAATATCAATAAATAACGCTGTGTCATCAAAATCCTCATGTTTCCAGATCATCAAAATAAATTGTGCTCAGGTCTTAACTGTCAGGAAGAAGTAAATGAACATTAAGCCAGCTGATAAGCAAACCAGTCAAGCTGTATTCTTATTACTGTACAAAGTAGGATCCCCCCCCCCCCAAATAAGTAGTTTTTGTTATAGTGAGAATCAAAGTTATGTTCCATGGGTTATTGATTGCATTTTAGCTTATTTGTTTTATCTCTATCAGTTCATTAATTAACTTAGTTCTCATCTGGAGATGGTACTGGCCTCCTTCCCTCCTCCTGACGATGGGTTAGCATTTTGAATAATTATGTGGTGTGTTTATTTTGTTTGTGTGTTTATTACTGATATTTAATGACTGGGACCAGAGATTTTAAACAGCCTGCAATTATCAGGACACTTCCCTAGGTAAAGAATTGCCCCAATTCAAGTATACAAAGGAACCGTGTGAGAAACTAAGTAAACGGTGCTTTATTCTTTCAAGTAGGTTATAATTGAATGTGTAGATTTATCCTGGCACTCACATAAACAATGTAAGAACTCTTCTGAAATTTGCATGCTTATATAGTTACAGAATCCCAACAGGTTTATTTGGTAATGCTCACTAAGGCACAGAAATCTGTTAGGACTTGGGTACAACATAGGCAGAGGTCACTTAGATTTAAAAAAAAAAAAAAAAATTCCTTATGGACAGAACATCTGACCGACATAAATAGCCCTAAGCTTACACAGGCATTATAACATGTTAGAAATCATTGAGAGTATTTTCCCCAATGGCTAGTTGCATTTTCTCCAATTATTATTTTTACCAATAGAAAGTTGAAAAAAATAATTGGGCACTTAGTACAACCCAAGAGAGCTAGTTTTACAGGTCTGGTACTGAAGCAGAATACTGATAGTACTATTATAGCTGAAGCTCTCATTAGCAATGATGGCCATTTGTATGGAATTTTTTTTTCAACCAGATATGGTGATTTTTTTTAAATGTAAAATGTCAAACTCTTAGCTGATTGTTTATGAACAGAAACATACTTTTCATATTCCTCCACCATTAATTTGTTATAATAAAATTACTTTTAGACTTAAATCTTTATTATTCTCTTTTAAAGTAAAGTAGGGATTATTTAATGCCACATAAGAAGCTAATAGAAGACAACATTCTCATACTTGGAAGTTAATATTTATTCAATTGAAGAAGATTTCTCTGAAGCATTAATCATATAATTTTTCATATCTGAAATCTGAGGTTCATATGAAATGACAGTGAAATAAAAATGATTCGTTTCTATCTTTGTATATCAGTGATAATTGGTGGTCTGATTAGTAGAAAATTTGATCAGCTTTGTTGGTTTGCCTTTTTTATTATTATTGTGGTAATATATAACATTTTCCATTTTAACCATTTTAATTGTATAGTTCAGTATTATTATTTTTTTTTAAGGAGGTGTTGGGGATTGAACCTAGGACCTCATACATGGGAAACGGGTGTTCAACCACTGAGCTACATCCTCTCCCCAATAAGAGTTGCTTTTTTTTTTCTTTTTTCATTTGTTTGTTTTTAGGAGGTACCAGGGATTGAACCAGGGATCTCATATGTGGGAAGCAGGCGCTCAACCACTTGAGCTACTTCCACTCCCAGTTCAGTTTTATTAATTACATTTCACAGTGTTGTGCTACATTCACCATTATCCACTATCAAAACTTCTATTTATCACCCCAAACGGAAACTCTGTATTCATTAAACAATAATTCTCCGTCCCTCTTTCCACCTTGTCCCTGGCAACCTCTAATCTATTTCTGTCTCTATGAATTTGCTTATTTTAGCTATTTCATGTAAGTGGAATTGTACAGTATTTGCCTTTCTTGTGTCTGGACTATTTCAGTAAGCATAATATATTCAAGGTTCATCCATTTGTAGCATGTATCAGGACTTCGTTCCTTTTTATGGCTGAATAATATTCCATTGTGTGTATATGTATCACATTTTGTTTATCCATTCACCTGTTGATGGACACTTGGGGATGTTTGTACCTTTTGGCTCTTGTGAATAATTCTGCCGTGAACATTGGTATACACATACTACTTGAGTCCCTGTTTTCAGTTCTTTGGGGTATATATCTAGAAGTGGGGTTGCTGGATCATATGGTAATTCTATATTTAACTTTCTGTGGAAGTACTAGACTGCTTTTCTTAGTGGCTGTTTCATTTTACATCCCCACCAACAATGTACGAGGGTTGCAATTTCTCCACATCCTTGCTAACATGTTATTTTCCATGTTTTAAGTAATAGTTATCCTAGTGAGTGTGAAGTGATATCGTATCATGGTTTTGATTTGTATTTCCCTTAATGAATAATGAACATCTTTTTATGAGTGCATTGCTTTTTTGCATAGGAAACGTACTGAAAACATTGTTTACTTAATATACATAGACTGAAAGCAATAAAATTGAACTAGTATTTTTAGAAGAGAAAAAAAGACAGTGAATAACAATGTCTAATGTAGTTTGCCAATTTTAAATTCCTAGAAGCTTATTTCAAGAAATACTGATTTGATCTTTGCTCTAATCCCTTTATTTGCCATTTTCATTTATTAAACGTTCTTTTAATCAAAAAGGGAATCACTATTCAGAAAGAGAAAAATTACTTTTTAGTATTTCTCAAGCCCGATTTTTTAAAAAAATTTATTCTTGTAGAGTCTGTTTAATTAGATCATTGTGAGACAGTTTTGTATGGAAGCTGTTATATGGAATAAGTTGCAATGATTTTGGCCAATTATTAGTACTCTCAACATTTTATTTGAAAAAATGTACATGTAGATGACAGCAACAGGTGGTATCCTAACTGACTACTTACAAACCTGTTGCCTTTTTGAGGGATCAGAAATATTATATTCACTGTTCAACTGGACAGCCATTATTGGATGTTATATGGAGGCTGAACCAATTTATTTACTTGCCAACCATATTAGGAACTTGAGATATGTTTGCAAAAGGATTTCTTCCCATTTGTAATCTGCATGTTTTAAGAGAGCTGATTAAATTTAGCCACTTGCCTAAATTCAGATTTGTAAGGATTTTCTAAAACTTTATGTCTCAAGAGCAAAATACGTTGATTTTGAGTTTTTAAAATGTATAGTCAAGTCATTTAAGATTTTATGCTTCAATATATGCTGTTAGCATTCTTTTTTTAATGGTTACTTGATTATATAAAATTTCTTTTGCTTAGAAAAATCATTTAAGATCAAAATGTAATTCTTATTTTAGATCTGAAGAATTCTGTGTGTCTGTTTAAATAGGTACGGCAAGAATTCCATGATGCTAAATTCATGGCAGACATTGATCTGGATCCAGGCTGCACATTGAATAAGAAGATCAGAAATGCACAGTTGGCACAATATAACTTCATCCTGGGTATGGAAGAATCTGACCAAAGAAAATTTCCCAAACCTTAGGAAAATCTGAAATCTTGAGGCCTGGGCCTAAGTAAATTGTGGTTAAGAATCACTTTAGCTTTTTTCCAAACCTGATTCTTAAAATATTAAGTTTCTTCAGTTGATAGAGCAAAGGAAATTTGAGTTCCAAAAAGAACAATCTTAAAAGGTTTGCCTATAAATTTTCTCCCCTTCACCTCCTATTTCTTCATACAATAAGTTTTTATAAAGTCAGCTAGATTGACTCAGCAAGCACAGCAATTTTAGAGCAGCATTACAGATCATTGTGTATATTTTTAAAAAATAGATTTTTAAATTAGTTGCCCAATTAAATAGTCACTTGTACACTTTTATGAACCAGAAGCTACAGGGTGGCTCTTGGTCCTAAGGTTCTTTCTGTCAGATGTTTAACAAGAATCCTTTCGTATCTTTAGATTCAGTCTAACAAACTTTTGTGCCTTTTATGTTTTAGTTGTTGGTGAAAAAGAGAAAAACAGTGGCACTGTTAATATCCGTACAAGAGACAATAAGGTACATGGAGAGCGTACTGTTTCTGAAACTATTGAGCGGTTGCAGCAGCTCAAGCAGTCCCGCAGCAAACAAGCAGAGGAGGAATTTTAACAAAGATCTATTGGCACAATGGAAAATGATGAGCCCATAATATTAAACTCGGGAGAACCTCAATTACGCCAAGAATGGAACAGTTTGACAGAGTCTGCACAAAAAAAACTGCAGGAGTAAACCTTTATTGACCTAGACAAGTTTTGGACAATGTGTATTTGAAGGAGTTAATTAAATGAGACTCATTAAAATTATTTTATTCCTTAAATATCTGAACACTGGAAATAAAGCATGAGGAATACTTTAGTGTATGTGGGAGAATTTTTTGTAAATTTAATGCAGCTAAAAAAGCAAATTTTTCCAATTAGATTAAGATAAAAGAATGATAATTGGATTAAGTTGAAAAAATAAAAACTTTCCTTCACGTAAGTTTCAAAACTGCTCTGTCCTTCACATACATTCACACCAAGAACAAATTGCATGATTCAATACTTACCTTTAAAGTTTTATGACAAATGTGATACAGGTTTAAGGAGAAAGATCAAATGCAAATGGAGGAAAATGGAGCAGGATAAATCTGTTCTCAGACTGGGGTATGAGCTGTGTGCCAGCTTCTCCGTCATGACATTTTTCTGAAGTGTCACTTTTGCTTAACTGTTTTTTTCGGTTGAAACCTTTTATATTAAAAATAACCATGGATCCACACAAAGATGAGCTTATAAAGAAATATCACATTAATGGCAGACTGCTCTGGGCCCTAGAATCCCTTGTTAGAGTTTTGAAATTTTTATACCATTAAATGATGATTGGGAAAAGGCACAAAATAAGGAATTCTTTATGTGGATAGACATTAATTATTCTTTAATTATTTTTAAAAAGAAACATCTAGTCAGTTCTCTAATGACCCCACTTCAAAAAAAGAAGCCAATTTACATAGATTAATCCTCACTTTAATAAAGGAGATAAGATCTTTAATTATAGGGAGATGTTTTGAAACTTCATATGCTTGCTTCTGAACATCTTAAAGCAGCATTTGATATGTTTGTAATGAATTTTTATGTATCTTGAAGGATACTAATTTTATATTTAAAACACAACTTTGCATTCTCAAGTCACTATACCATAATTTTCTGATTTGTTTTAAAACTTTGATTTTTTTTATTTCTTTAATCTAAAATTCACAGTATCTTAGCTTGGAATTTTCTTCAGTTTTAAAAAAAAACAAGTTATAGAATCATTTAAAATGGTCCCCGTAATATGTAGTCCAAAGAGTATGTATTTAGATTTCCTATTTAAACACAAGTGACAAATGATATATGTAATAACTATTCTTGAAATACTTAGAGAAGCTTTATAAATCTGTCATAACTTGTGATGGCATGAAAAAGCAGACCCTGATTCTGTAGGTATGAGCTGGGTATTTAGCAAACTTCCATGTGATGCTGAGGAGCACACTTTGAGTAGAAGGCCTTCACTCCCCGCTCTGACCACCTTGCTACTCTTCTGCCTAAAAAAGGCACTTTTTAAAAAAGAAAGTCAAATAGTGATAAAAGGCTCATAACTAAACCAACTTCTTGCCCTTTTGACTCCCACTCCCCAAGACAACCACTTTTAGCCATGCTGTTTGTCTTAGTTTTCCAGCTGCTGAAACAAATACCATACAATGCATTGGCTAAAACAATAGGAATGTATTGGCTCATGGCTTTGAGGAGAAGTCCGAAATCACAGGTCAGCAAGGCAACACTTTCTCCCTGAAGACTGGCCTTCTGGGGCTGGCTGCTGGTGATCCTTGGGTCCTGGGCTTTTCTGTCATACAGCGGTGTCCTCTCATTTCTCTTTCAGTTTCTGTTGACTTTCAATTTCTGCTCCTTTATGTGGCTTTCTCTTCATAAAGCCTCCAGTATTAGGATTAAAGTCCAACCTGTCATCCTTCTCTGAGTCTGGTATCCCAGAAGCCTGCAGTCTCTTTAGTTCTCCAGAAAGCACACTCGGTCTCCAGGAGGGGCAGGGAGAGACAGTCAGCTGATTGTACAGGATGGTGATAGGGGTGTCTAAGCAGCTTTCAAACAGTGTCCTTATATTTAGCCCCCATTCTTCCATTGTACCTGATGCCTCTAATTCCCGAGCCTTTCTGGTTTCTTCAGGGCAAATAGTCTTGCTATTTTTTGGTATCACGTCTATCCTTTGCAGCACTTAAATTTGACCTTCCTTTTCTCCGCTGCATAATTTACCAATGCCCCATCTACTTTCCATCTTCAGACGTGGTTTGGGGTTATAGATGTGTCCTGGTGTGTCAGCTCACTGATTGCCTGTCCAACTTATTACTTCTTGAACTCTGGTTTTGATGAGGCAGATAATGCACTCTCCTTAAAATGCTCAGCTTCTCAAATTTGCTTGCAACTGGGAGCATGCTTATGATTGATCTGGCCAATGACATAAGAGTAGACATCCCTGCGTAGAGCTACTAGGAAAGCTTGCTAAGGGGAACAAATTTTTGTCCTTCACCTGCCTTTCTTGTCAATTCTTTCTTCATTTTTTTGCTTGGAAGGCAGTCTAGCAGCCATCTTGCAACCATTAGGTGACCATGAGAATGAAAACCACATATAAGAGTGGAGAATAGAATGATAAATAGCAGGAGCTCAGAGCCTTGGTGATTTTGTGGACCTGCTCAACCTGCCTGTATTACCTAACTCTAGATTTCTCTTATGAGAAAAATAAACCCCCATTTGATTAATTTACTATGATCAGATTTATGGTACATTGTAGCCAAAGCAATCCCTAATACATACACTTAATTTCATCAAAATGAAGATTTGTTTCTGTTTTTGTTCTTGTTCTGTGGTCATTTTTGAGCTAACAGGGTTGAAAGTCTTTCCAATGCCATTTCAATTTGCTTTTGGATTTCACAAGTCTAGTCTCTTAATTCCTTTATTCCCCTTCCCCCCACCCCCACCCCAAGAAGTCCCTGCCCCTGAAGCCCTTTATTTCTTTTCTCTACTCAGCCTTGACTTCCATGGCCAGTCACTTGAATTCCTGTTCAAAGATGGTCCTGCCAGTGAGAACGCCCATGTGGGTGTTGCGATTGCAAAGGCTAGAGCTTCAGAACAGGTCTTTTCTCAGTGAAGTACAAGTACGAGACTCTGAATTTTTTCTGTAGCCACTATTTTCATAAGATCCTACTGTTTGTAACCTCTACTCATTTTCCATGTACCCTTATTCTTGTCCGATGACCAAGGCTCGGATCAGGGCAATAAGTTCAGTCTTTTGGGCTGAAGTACCTGGCAGCAGGGGTTTGGCCTCTAGCACCTCTGTTAAGGTCACCACAGCGTATCCAGCTCATACAAACATGGCAAAAGGATTACATACATCAGGCAGTCCCAAAGCTGGAGCAGTGCTCAGCTTTTCCTTAATCTGGTGAAAGGCCCGATTGCATTCTCCAGTCCACTCTAGGGTTTCTCTGTCTGAGTGCTACACAGCTTTATACGAGGGTTTGGCAATGAGTCCAAAGTTAGGGATCCAGATGTGGCAGAAGCCCGCCATTCCCCAAAAACTCCATAATTTTCTTTTCATTTTAGGGACAGAAATATTTACCAGGGCTTGAAGTCCATCAGGCAGGAGTGCAGATGCCTCACTGCAATTGCAATTCCCTTAAATCTTCGACTAAGACTTCCCCCAACAGGGTGGGGGAATTCTTAAACCCTTATAGTAAAACAGTCCATATAAGTTGTTCTTTAGTTTTCTTGTCTGTGTCTTCCCACTCAAAGGCAAGTATTTCCTGTGACTCAAAAGCCACAGGTATGCAAAAGAAGGCCTTTTTTTTTAGTCCAATACAGAGAACCACTTAAAATTTCCAGTTAAAGTAGTTAGCAAAGTGTAAGGATTCGGCGCAACTGGATAAACATCCTCTACAATCTTGTTTATAGCTCTCAAGTCCTGGATGAATCTGTATTCATTACTAGTGCCAGGCTTCAAGACTGGAAGTAGAGGTGTGTTACCTGGAGACTGACAAGACCAAATAAGACCAGCTCCTTTGAATGTCTCTATTAGTGGTTTAATGCCCCTCCTAGCCTGCAATGATAAAGGATATTGATGTACTTTGGGTTGATTTGCTCCTGTTTTGAGCTCAGTCTTTCCCCGAGAGGCTGTTACAGCCTTCCCTGGGATGCCAGACGACCATACCTCAGAGGGCACTTGTTCCAAAATGGTACAGGGCCTTTTCAGTTTTTTGGCTTGTAGGAGGGCAGCTTGCAAATGTAGTCCTTTGTCAGGGGGCACTCGAATTTTTACCTCTCCTTCAGAAAACACAACTTGAACATTTAATTTCGTCAACAAGTCTCTTCCAAATAGGGGTCTAGGACAGTCAGGCACATACAAAAATTGATGCTGTAAGTATTCCTTTCCATTTTGCAATCCAGGGGCTGTGAAAGCACTCAGGTGTGCTCTGACCGTTTTCTCCAATTATCACTTCCTGCTCATCTGTTTTTGTGGCTAATTTCTGATTCAGCACTGAATAGGCTGCCCCTGCATCAATAAGAAAGTCCATCAGTTTACTTCCCGCCTTTACTT
>JAQZBX010047991.1:0-20323 GCA_029593785.1 Cabassous unicinctus | reverse complement strand
TTATGGTCCTGGCTTTTATATTTAGATCTTTGATCCATTTTGAGTTGATACTTGTATAGGGGGTGAGATAGGGGCTCTCTTTCATTCTTTGGCTATAGATATCCAGTTCTCCCAACACCATTTGTTGAAGAGACTGTTTTTTTCCGTTAGCATGGGCTTGGAAGGTTTGTCAAAACCCAGTTGACTGTATACATGAGAGTTTATTTATGGGTTCCCAGTTCTATTCCACTGATTGATGTGTCTATCTTTATGCCAGTACCATGCTGTTTTGACCACTGTAGCTTTGTAATATGTTTCGAGCTCAGGCAGTGAAATTCCTCCCACGTCGCTCTTCTTTTTTAGAATGCTTTTGGCTATTCAGATGCACTTACCCTTCTAGATGAATTTGGTAATTGCCTTCTCTAATTCTGTAAAGTAAGGTGTTGGGATATTGGTTGGAATTGCATTGAACCTATAAATCAGTTTGGGTAAGATTGACATCTTCACGATATTTATTCTTCCTACCCATGAACATGGGATGTCTTTCCATTTGTTAAGGTCTTTTAAAATTTCTTTTAGCATTGTTTTGTAGTTTTCAGCATATAGGTCCTTTCTTCTTTGGTTAAATTAACTCCTAGGTATTTGAGTCTTTTTATTGCTATTGAAAATGGAATTTTTCTCCTGATTGCCTCCTCAGGTTTTTCAGTACTAGTGTACAAAAACATTACTGATTTTTGCGTGTTGATCTTGTATCCTGCCACTTTGCTGAACTCATTTATTAGTTCAAGTAGCTTGCAGTGGATACTTCAGGATTTTCTAAGTACAGGATCATGTCCTCCATAAATAGTGAGAGTTTTACTTCCTCTTTTCCTATTTGGAATTCTTTAATTTTTTTTTTCTTGTCTAATTGCCCTAGCTAGAACTTCTAGTACAATGTTGAATAACAATGGTGGCAGTGGGCATCCTTGTCTTGTTCCTGATCTTAGAGGGAAAGCTTTCAACCTTTCCCCATTGAGTATGATGTTGGCTGTGGGTTTTTCATATATGCCTTTATCATGTTGAGGATTTTTACTTTGATTCCTATCTATTGAAGTGTTTTTATAAAAAAAAAAGGATGCTGGATTTTGTCGAATGCCCTTTCTGCATCTATTGAGATGATCATGTGCTTTTTTCCCTTCAACTTGCTAATGTGGTGTATTACATTGATTGATTTTCTTATATTGAACCAGTTTTGCATACCAGGAATAAATCCCACTTGGTCATGATGTATAAGTCTTTTGATATGCTTTTAGAGTTGATTTGCAAGTATTTTGTTGAGAATTTTTGCATCTATGTTCATTAGAGAGATTGGTCTGTAATTTTCTTTTCTTGTAGAATCTTTATCTGGTTTTAGTATTAGGGTCATGTTGGCTTCCTAAAATGTGTTGGGTAATTTTCTCTCCTCTTCAATTTTTTGGAAGAGTTTAAACAGAATTCGTGTTAATTCTTTTTGAAATGCTTGGTAAAATTCACCTGTGAAGCCATATGGTCCTGGACATTTCTTTGCTGGGAGATTTTTGATGACAGATTCAATCTCCTTACATGTGATTGGTTTGTTAATTTCTTGTATTCCTTGTAGGGTCAGTGTAAGTTGGTTGTGCATTTCTAGAAATTTGTCCATTTCATCTAGGTTGTCTAGTTTGTGGCATATACTTTCTCATAATATCTTCTTATGATTCTTTTTGTATCTTTGAGGTCAATTGTAACTTACCCCCCTTCATTTCTGATTGTATTTATTTGCATCTTCTCTCATTTTTTCTCTGTTAGTCTAGCTAGGGGTTTGTCAATTATATTGATCTTCTCAAAGAACCAGCTTTAGGTTTTGTTGATTTTCTCTATTGTTTTTCTGTCCTCATTTTCATTTATTTCTGCTCTTATCTTTATTATTTCTTTCCTTCTGCTTGTTTTGGGATTGGTTTGCTCTTCCTTTTCCAGTTTCTCTAGTTGTTCAGTTAAATCTTTGAGTTTAGCTCTTTCTTGTTTTTTAATATAGGCATTTAGGGCTATAAATTTCCCTTTCAAGACTGCCTTCGCTGTATCCCATAAGTGTTGATACATTGTGTTCACATTTTCATTGTCTCAATATATTTATTGATTTCACTTGTAATTTCTTCTTTGACCCACTGATTATTTAGGAATGTGGTGTTGAGTCTCCACACTTTTGCGAATTTACTTTTTTCCTATCTGTTATTGATTTCTAGTTTCATTCCATTATGACCTGAGAATGTGCTTTGTATAATTTCAATATTTTTATATTTATTGAGAGGTGAATTGTGACCTAACATGTGGTCTATCCTGGAGAAAGAGCCATGGGCACTTGAGAAGAATGTATAACCTGCTGAGTTTGGATGCAGTGTTCTGTATATGTCTATTAGGTCTAACTTGTTTATCATATTGTTCAAGTTCTCTGTTTCCTTGTTGATCTTCTGTCTAGCTGTTCTATCTAATAATGTGAGTGGGGTGTTGAAGTGTCCAACGATTATTGTAGAAATGTAGAAATAGACATTTTCTCCCTTCAGTTTTGCCAGAGTTTGTCTCATATATTTTGGAGTACCTTGGTTAGGTGCATAGATATTTATGACTGTTATATTTTCCTGGTCAATCATCCCTTTATTAATATATAATGGCCTTCTGTATCTCTTATAACTTTTTTGCATTTAAAGTCTGTTTTGTCTGGTATTAGTATAGCTACCCCTGTTCTTTTCTGGTTACTATTCACTTGGAGTATCTTTTTCCAATCTTTCACTTTCATCTGGTTTGTATCCCTGGGTCTAAGGTGAGTTTCTTGTAAGCAGCATATGGATGGCTCATGTCTTTTTATCCATTCTATCAGCCTGTATCTTTTGATTGGGGAGTTTAATCCATTCACATTCAATGATATTACTGTAAATGCACTATTTACTTCCTCCATTTTATTCTTTGGTTTTCATATGTCATCTTGTTTTTGTCTCTCTTTTTACTCTTTTGGTTATCCTTTCTGCTATTCTTTCTTCTATAACCTCCTCCAAGCTTCTCTCTCCTGTCTTTTTCTTTCAGGTTCTAAGGCTTTCTTTAATATTTACTGCAAAGGTGGGTTCTTTTTTGCAAACTCTCTTAGTTTCTGTTTGTTTGTGAATATTTTATACTCACCTTCATATTTGAAGGGAAGTTTTGCTGGATAAAGAATTCTCAGCTGGCAGTTTTTGTCTTTCAGTTTCCTAATTGTATCTTACCACTGTCTTCTTGCCTTCATGGTTTCTGAAGAGAAATCTGCACTAAGTCTTACTGGATATCCCTTGTACGTGATCGTTTGCTTCTCTCTTGCTGCTCAGAGAATTTTCTCTTTATCTTTGACATTTGACATTCTGAGTAATATGTGTCTTGGCGTAGGTCTATTTGGATTTATTCTGATTGGGGTACGGTGTGCTTCTTGGACATGTAAGTGCATTTCTTTTGTGAGAGTTGGGAAATTTTCAGCTATTATTTCCTCAAATACTCTTTCTGCCCCTTTTCCCTTCTCTTCCCCTTCTGGAACTCATATGTTGTTGTGTTTTGTGTTGTCGTTCAACTCTCTGAGTCCCTGCTCAATTTTTTCCATTCTTATCTCTCTCTGTTCTTTCCTCTCTTCAATTTTAGCTGCTCTGTCTTTGTTTTCATTTATTCTTTCTTCTATCATTTCGAGTCTGCTGTTGTATGCCTCAAATATGTTTTTGACCTCACCTATTGTGTCTTTCATTCCCATGAACTCCGTTACTTTTCTGTTCAGGATTTCAAATTTTTCTTTGCGTTCGCTCAATGTCTTCTTGATGTCATTTATGTCTTTAACTATATTGTCTTTCAACTCATTCATTTGATTTTGGAAATTTGTGCTTCTCTTGCTGATTAGTTCTCTCAAATTCTGCGTCTCTTCTGGGACTTTGATGTATTCCTTTTCTTGGGCTGAGTCTTATATGCCTTGTAATTTTTGCTGGTGTTTAGGCATCTGGTTAGGATGTAGTTTACTCAGATGTGCAATCTCTTTCTCTTTCATAGGTATTTAGTGGCAGGCAGCTGTGAGTTACCACAGCTCTTTGATTTTTGGCTTGACCTGGATTTTTAGGATTGTCCTGCTGGTTGCTCAAAACTGGGCACTGGATCCAGTAATTGGTTGTAGAGTCACTTTCTAGGGCCTTGGGCAGGGAGGCTATAGAGGCCAGGAAAAGCCTTTCCTACTTATTTTTAATTATCTTATGTGTACTTGCTTCATCTGCCAGGAGATGGTGGTCTTTGGCAGCTCTCAATTCAATGCCTGGTCAGAGTGTATTTGTTGTGACACAGACCAGAGCAATGTGATAGAGCTTCCTGTCTGGAGGCTAAGAGCCTTGTAATTCAAACTTTCTGAGATAGTTCTCCAGTCTTCTCTGGCAGCCCCCTCCCTTTTCCTAGCTAGGAAATATTTCCACTTCCTTCTGAGTCCTCAACAATCAGTTCCTATTAGCAGAGAAAGAGATTGGGAGGTTTGTATATGTTTAGGCCCTTGCAGGCTCGAAGGCAAACAATGGCACAGCCCCACCCGGCCTGGAAGGGCTCTTGGACACAGCAGACCAAACCTGTGAGTCAAAAGCCAAGTCAGCCTCTCCCCTCTCCTGTGGAATCCTCAACAATTAGTTCAGTCTAGAAGAGAGGGACATTGCAGGGGTTGGATTTCTGCAGTCCTTTGCCAGCTCCCAGGCAAAGCACCATGTGGTCCCACCTGGCCTGGAAGGGCCTGTGGGGCACCGTGGCCCAAATTTGTGGGTCACAACCTGAGTCAACCTTAGGCTGTGTCCCTCTCTCTCCCCTTTCCTGGGGAGGTAGATCCCTCGAGCCCCCTTTGTCTGTAGTTGCAGACAAGAGGCCTGAGAATTCTAACGAGTCTTTAGTGTGGGGGAGGGTGCCAGCAGCAGCAGCCACTGCTGGTTCCAACTCTCACATCTGTCATCGCGATTTCCCTCTTTTGTCCCTCTCTCCTCTGGGTGGTGTGCAGCCTTCACCTGCTGCCCTAAACCCTAGAAGATCTTTCTCGAGGCTGTTTCAGCCTGTCCTCAGGCTGTTTTTCTGCATTGCTTTTATAATAAAAATATTTACATTTTTAAATGATTTAGTCATTTATATTTTCTCTGGTCAATTTTCTTTTGGGTTATTAGAGTTTTATTATTATTTCACTTTTTTTTTTTTTTAAGATTCATTTATTTATTTACTTCTTATCCATTTTAATCCCACCCCCCCATTTTTGCTGTTTTTGTGTCCATTCGTTGGGCAATTCTCTGTGTCTGTTTCCTGCCCTCTCCTCTCTTCCTTCTCCTCCTCTCTTCACCGGGATTCAATCCTGGGAACTTCCGATGTGGAAGAGAGACATTCTGCCTCCTGTGCCACCTTATTTCCTGATTTTTTGGCATGTCTCATCTTGGCTCTCCCCTGTGTCTCTCTTCTGTTATGTCATCATCTTGCTGAGTGGTTTGGCAAGGCCTGGGGGCTCACCCGATTGCAGGGCCTGATGGCTTACCTGCTCATGGAGCTTGACGGCATGCCCGTGCACTTCTATATTTTTCTTTATTTTACTGGGAGGTCCTGGGGTTCGAACCCAGGTCCCTCCATATGGGAAACGGACACCTAACCATTTGAGCCACATCTGCCCCCACATTTATCTTTCATACTCAAAGTACATTTTCTTATTTGCCTATTAACTTTATTTACTTTTAATTGACATAATATATATAGAGAAAAGTAAATAAAATATGTGTACAGCTCAGTGAAAAGTGAACTCCACATATAACCAGACCCAGATCAAGAAACAAACTCTAACAACACTCCAAAAGCCCCCTCTTAACCTTTTTCAGTCTCTGTTAACTTTGAATTTTAATTACAACTTTTGATGAAGAAATCTTTTCCATGCTTTTGTTCTCAAATTTACTGCCCTATTCCTTTGAGAATTCTTTCATTGCTTTTTTAGATATAGTATTTCTTGATCTAGAGATCAGATGAACATTCACCTCTGTTTTTGCCTAATATTTGCAATCTTTTTCTTTTCTTTTCTCTTCTTTTCTTTTCTTTTCCTTTCTTATCTTTTCTTTCTTTCTTTTTTTTGTTTCACCACTTTTTACCTAAAATTTATTTTGGTGTGAGATGTGAATGAAGATTTCAATTAAATCAGGGGTTCTTAACTTTTCTTGTTCCATGGACCCCTTTGTCAGTCAGGTGAAAACCACGTACCCCTTACTGAGTCCACACTATACTGTGTATTATTTAATAAATATATCACACCTGCACCAAATGTCCACACAAGAATAATGTTTTCTGAATTTCAATTCAAGCTCATGAGACCCTTGTTAAGAACCCCTGAAAATTAAATTGTTTTACAAAATAGCCAATGTTTTAATATTTTTTGCCCCTAGGAAACTGCAGCTGATATAATTCAACAAAATTCATCATCTTTGGTGGCCCCTAGTTAAGGAATCATGATTTTTAGTTTAAGGAGAAGAAAGGGACCTCCTTGAAGAATTGACCATGGCTGCTTAGCACTGAGAAATCCAGAAGAAAATTTATAATAGTGTAGAAGATTACGCATCCTCATAGCCTAGTTTTAAAGTGAGTCAACAATTTTACATACATGTTTAGACATAGCTATGCAGATGCTCTAAGAAGGAGCAGGAAGGAGCTCGTTGGCTATTGGCAAACCAACACACCAATGTGAAATACATTAGAAAACTGAAACAGAGGTCACTGCCCTAACTGTGGTGCATTAAAGTGGCAGTCTGTGATGTTTTCTGGGATAAAGGCCATGAGAGTATCCACAGCAAGGAGATATTGAAAGGCAGTCTCAATGAGGCAGTTCAGCCACAAAGCACAAGAAAACTGTACACACAAGACGTCAAAACCTGGATTCTAATTTTTCTTCTCTTCCTTGAAAGCCATATGACCATTAACAGTCATCTACATTATTAAGCTTCAGTTTTCTCATCCCTAAAAGGGACATGAAAACACTTGTCCTATCTGCTTCACAGAACTCCCAAAAGAATTAACCTGAAGATTTGAAAGGTCTCTGTAAATGGTAGAATGACAGTACTAGTATGGGTGTCTCCATTGCACACAGTTTACCCATGTGCAAGAGGGCTATTTTAGGAAGGAAAGCTGGAGAGATCAGACTAAATTGTGGAGACAGGTCAGAGGATGGGTTCATCTGTTCAACTGGCTATGGAATAGGAATTTCCTCTCTGGTCAAGTGAATTAAGGGAAAAGAGAAAAGTCACTTGAGGACAAGATTGAAATTTTTGAGAATTTTTATTCCCGTGCTTTCTTTCCTAATGGGAAGGAATCATTATGAAGCTATAGGGAAAGAACTTGAACTTTGGAGTCATGCCAGGATCCAAATCCTGGCTCTGCTTTTTCCTGTCTCTATGACCTTAAGTACATTTATTAACCTCTCTCTGAACTTTAGTTCTAACCCTTGTAACTGGGGTAAAAAGCAACTTTCTTCACAGAATTGTAAGGACTAAATGGAGATGTACAGAAGGATCCAACATAATGTCTAGCACAGAGTACACCCTCAATAATTAATCTTTATAATCTGTTAAGTGTGTGTTTTTCCCTCTACCTATTTATAAATACAAGATTTGCTATTTTAATGTCCATAAAATGAAACTTAACAAATATAACCGAGAGATGACTCTATGGTAGTCACTGCAATATGAATATCTGTCATATTCTAGAGCAGGGTTTCTGAAGAATGGCACTGTTGACATTTGGGGTTGAATAATTCTTTGTTGTGGGCGGACTGTCCTATGAATTGTAACATGTTTCGCAGCATCCCTGGCTTCTCCCCAGTGGTTTCCAGTAGCATGCCCCTGGTTGTAACAACCTAAAATGTCTCTAGTCATCACCAAATATTCTCCGGTGGCAAAATTGCCCACAGCTGAGAACCATTGGCCTAGACAGCTTTTCTGGGAACTAAAGGGAAGATTGGAAAGAGTTCCATCAAGAATAGGACAATTTGAAGAAAACAATCCAAGCTTTGCCGTTTGACACAATTGTGGCTTCAACTGAACAATATAGAACTGGTTTTCATTTAAGCTGAATAATTACCCAGTAATAAATGAATACAGGGGATGAAGCAGATGGATTTTCAGTTTAGCAAAGAACTGAAAGATTTAAATAAGAGACCTTTTTTAGGAGGCTTATCTAAATAGCACCTATTTGCAAAACTAATTGGAACAGCAGAAAATAGCTTGTGACCATGAGAGGACATCTTGGTAGTTTGGTTGATTTGCACCAAACTAGGAAGTGATTAGATACAGACTGGGCCTTTAACTAATAGTATGGAGGACATTTTCTGAAGTCTCTGGACCTTGGGTGAGCAACGATTTCCATGATGTCTCATTCAACATGCTGAGATGGGCTGAGAGTCCCTTGCCTTATTCCAGGGGATACTGCCGCAATCCTATTTATAGAAATTCTTCTGTTCATCACTGAAATTTAGACTCTTCTAGGGTGGAAACTAGCAGCTGTTTAAACATCATCAGTGTGCTATGCTGGAGTTTAGAATAGAAAGCAAAGGGCAAGGTTTCCAATTAAGACCACAGGGAGCACTCAGGAAGTTGATAAACAGGGGCTCTAGACAGTACACTCAGCAAGGATCCACCCTGAGCAGTGTGCCCTAAGAGAACCAGAGACAGCTTTGAGGATTGAATCACAACCCCCGCAAAAGAGATATTCAAGTCTTAATCCATATTCCTATGGAGGTGAGCACATTTGTAAACAGGACCTTTGAAGATGTTATTATTAGTTAAGGTTTGGAGTTACATGTGACTAAAACAGGTGTTAATTGTGTTGCTTTTTCAATTATAATATCCATAAATGTCACTTTCTTTTTGTGGATTTAGCCTCTTGGGGGCATGAAACTGATCTGAGGTCACCTGGTTTAAGTTACGTGAACGATACAGGTGGATTTCATCATGAAAACTATATTAGTTTCCTAGAGCTGCCTTAACAAATTACCACAAATTGGGTGGCTTAAAACAACAGCAATTAATTCTCAGAGTTCCGGAGGCCAGAAGTCTGAAATCAAAGTGTCAGCAGGACTAGTTCCTACTGTAGGCTCTGAGGGAGGAACTGCCTCATGCGGATCTCCTAGCTTTTAGTGGTTGGTGACAATCCTTGGTGTTCCTTGACTCTTAGACCCATCGCTCCAGTCTCTGTCTCTGTCTTCACAGGGCCTTTTTTATTCTGGGTGTCTCTCCATGTTCTCTCCTCTTCTTATAAGGACACAAGTTATTAGATTTAGGGCCCACCTAATCCAGGATGATCTCGCCTTGATCTTGATCCTTAATTAATTACATATGCAAAGACAGTATTTTCAAATAAACTCACATTCTGAGGTTCTGGGTGGGCACGAATTTTGGGGTGACACTATTCAACTTCCTACAAGTGCTACACTACATGGTAGTGTGTTGGGAAGGCTGTGTGAAGCTGCATACAGGCTCAGTGAAGAAGAGTGCTGTGGGCAGATGGGTGGAAAAGGAAGAATTATCAGATTATGTGCTATGAGTTGACTTCCCAGATTTAGATCAAGCCTTCATGTTCCCACTAGATGAAAGGTGCATTTTAGAATCCATATGACTTTGTTTAACAGATGAATCCAAATAGAATGACCTTGATACACCAAATGATATTTCATTCATTTTATTTGTTCAGCAAGTATAGTAGACCAAGTACTATATTTTAAACACCGTGCTGAATGCTGGGGGCAGGAAGACTAGAATAGATATGGTCCCATCTTGGTGTGGCTTAGAGTCTGGTAGGAGAGGTAGGCCTTAAACAATCATCCAAATAAGCATATAATTGCAAACTGAGATAAATGTTCTAAGGAAAATTTCAAGGAGCTATGGATGTAGAGCAAGGGGACTTAGCACTTCCTGAGAGACAAGCTTGGAAAATAGGGTGCATGGCTCATCCTTAGGGGGCTATTTGCTATACCCCTGTCACAAGTAGAAACATGTTCATTCAACTAAAAAGTATTTATTGAATTCCAAGTACTGAGCTGGATAATGAGGATACAAAAATTAAAAGGAAATTGTCTTTTTCTATACTCACTCCCTTGGTGATTTTTGTGGGTTGAATTGTGTCTCCCAAAAAGGTATGTTCAAGTTCTAATTCTTAGTACCTGTGAATGTGACCTTATTTGGAAATAAGGTCTATGCAAATGTAATGAACTTTGATGAGATCCTACTGGATTAGGGTGGGTCCTCATCCAATATGACTGGTGTCCTTATGAGAAGAGGAAATTAGGGCATAGACACAGATGCAGAGAAGGTGGCCACGCAGAGGGGGACAGAGATTGGAAAGATGATGCCACAAGTCAAGGAATGCCCATAACCATCCAACTCTCACCATCCCCAGTGCAACTACCTTAGTCTAAGTCAACATCACATGTCATGTGGTTTATTGCCATGAACTTCCAACTGCTCTCTCCCATCTTCTATTCATGCCCCTTCAATCTATTCTCAGTGTAACACCCAGAGAAACCCCTTTAAATATAAATCAGGAGACTCCTGGGAAGATGGTGTCTAAGTAGGTAGGCAGTGCTAAACTCTCTCACTAGAACAATGGAACAAGGGGCAGAAAGCTATCTAAGGGAGCTGCTCTGGGGATCTGTGGACCAGGAGAGTGCTGCTCATTATACAGGAGGGAGAGGGACAGTGAAACTAAGAGCCCAAAATGAAAACCATGAGTTACTCACTCCTGCAACTGGGAACGGCACATATCTCCCACCCTCAAGGTGAATAGGCTCAGCAAAACCCCTAGATCACTGCAGCCAACTGAGAGGGGAAAGGAGGTCCTCTTCCCTGGGAGGAAGAGGAATCTGGTGGAGAGTGAAGAGTGGTTTCTCTTCAGTGTGTTTGTTTCAGTGTGTTTCAGCTGAGCCAACTTTGAATTTCATCTGTAGCCAGCCCAACAAGTGGAGGTTGAAAGAGCACCTCTGTGGGGGAGGGGCAGGGCAAACAGGTGTGGGACCCACACCCAGCAAACTCAGAGGGAGAGAGGTGGAGAGGGGAAGAGATATAGGGCTGGTGGAACAAAAGGGAAAAAAACCATGCCAGCCAATGCTGAAGTGGCTCCAGGGAGAGGGGAGGAGGGAGCTGATCAGGCATACACCCTAAGGGAGAGAGGAACTGGGTCAGTGAGGGGGTGGGCTGACAGGTGCCTAACATCCCAAGAGAGAGGAAAGCCAGGAAAGAAAGTTTGCAAACTTTCAGAAGTCCAATTGGCCTGAGGGAAAAGGAGATGGGGAGAGGCAGACAAAGGCTTCAGAAGCCGAAGCCACTGGTGGAGTGGGTGTAGCTCAGTGGTTAAACACCTGCCTCACACATACAAGGTATCAGTACCTTCTAAAAAAACAAATAAAAGCCTAACCAGCCTGAGGGATGAGGGTGGGGAAAGGCAGCTCAGGCACTTAAAGACAATCAACCAGCCCTGAAGAGAAGGGATGGAGAGAGCAATCCAGCAGGTTGTCAGGCACCCAGCTGGCACTTGTGACAGGGAACTTACAGACTGAGATTTTTTTAGCTTTTTGATTTGTTATTTTATATTTTATATTTATTTTTTTCTTCTTTATTTTATTCTCTAAAACCAGGTACCTTACCTGTGGAGGGCAATCTGCAGGGTAGTTAATTGGTGAGCACTGGCAGCCTGAGATGGTTGCTAATGGCCTAAAAAGGAAGCCTGTTTTTCCTGGATGTTTGTTTCCTTTCATTTTTCTTTGTTTCCATTTTTTTTCTTTTCTTTTCCTTTTTTCTCCTTAGTTTATTTATTTTCTTTCTTTCTTTCTTCCCTCTTCCATTGCTTTTCTTTCATTCCACTTTCTCTTGTTTGGTCTTCATTTTATTTCTTCTCTTCTCATTTTTCCAATCTTTTACTTTATTCTATTTTTTCTTGTTTAATTTTTTAACTCCACCTTTTAAAATTCTTATTCCTTTTATTTTTTATGGTTCTTCACTCTTATTGCTTTTTTCCTGGTTCTTTTATGGTCCTTTATTATTTTTTAAATTATTATCCTTTTTCTCTTCTTCTTTCTTTCCTTTTCTATAGTCTTAATATTTTTGGGAGGGGAACACAGATAACTACAAGAATATAGAATAAGCAGAACCAAATGCCAAAGAGGACCCTTAACACAAAACAAAATGAAATAAAACCCTAGAGTAGAAAGAGAAGCTAATTAATGGAATAATACCATCAAGATAAATAGAAGGCTAGACACCAGCAAAAAATTACAAGCCATACTGAGAACAGTAAGACATGGCCCAATTTAATGAACAAACTAAAACACAGGAAGAGGCAAAACATTGAACAATTAATCAAGGATGTCCAAGTAAATACCATAAATCAACTTAATAATGTGATGGAAGAGATAAAGGATATTAAGAAGAAAATGGGGTAACATACATAAGAAATTGTAAATATACATAAAAAGAAAACAGATCTGATGGTGATGAAAGTCACAATGAAAGAAATTAAAAATATGTTGGAAGCACATAACACCAGATTTGAACTGCCAAAGGAAAGAATTAATGACATCAAAGATAGAACATCTGAAATCACACAGAGAGTAGAACAGATAGATAAAAAGACAGAAAAAATTCAGCAGGGACTCAGGTAATTGAATGGAAACACACAAACATACACATTATAGGCATCCCAAAGGGAGAAGAGAAAGAAAATGAGGCAGAAGGAGTGTTGGAGGAAAGAATGACTGAAAATTTCCCAACTCTTTTGCAGAACATGGATATACATGTTCAGGAAGCACAGCACACTTCAAACAATATAAATCCTAATGGACCTAAGCCAAGACTCATACTTATCAAATTATCAAGTGTTCAAGACAAAGAAAGAATTCTAAAAGCAGCAAGAGAAACAAGATCCATTACATATAAGGGAAGCTCAATAAGATTAAGCACTGATTCTTCATCTGAAACCATGGAGGCAAGAAGGCAGTGGTATGACATAGTTAAGGTGCTAAAAGAAAAAAAAAAAAAACTGCTTGCCAAATTTTGTATCCAGCAAAGCTGGCATTCAAAAATGAGGGGGAGTTCTAAATAGTCACAGATAAACAGAAATTAATTTGTCAAAAGGAGACCTGCCCTTCAAGAAAACTAAAGAGAGTTCTGCAGGTTGAAAAGAAAAAAGAGGAGAGACAGGGTTGGAGGAGAGTATAGAAAAGAAAATTATTAGTAAGAATAACTAAAAGCATAAAAAGAGAAATAAAAGCAGAATATGACATATATAAACCTAAAGAAAAATAGCTAATATAAGTATTGCCTTGACAGTAATAACATTAAATGTTAATGGATTAAACTCTCCAATCAAAAGACCAAGATTAGAGGAATGGATAAGGAAATATGACCCATCTATATACTGTCTACAAGAAACTCGCTTTAGACTCAGGGTTGCAAGGAGGTTACAAACAATTTCACGTGCAAACAATAACCAAAATAGGGCATGGATAGCTATACTAATACTGGACAAAATAGACTTTAAATGCAAAACTATTGTAAAAGACAAAGGACACTATATATTAATAAAAGGGGTAATTTATCAAGAAGAAAGAACAATCATAAATACTTATGAACCTAACCAGGATGCCCCGAAATACATGAGGCAAACAAAGGAAAAACTAAGGGGAGAAACAGATGCCTCTATAACAGGGATTCTTAACAAGGGGTCCATGAGCTTGAATTGAAATTTGAAAAAACATTATTCTTGTGGGGACAAGTTGGTGCAAGTGTGATATATTATTAAATAATACATAGTATAGTGTGAACTTAGTAAAGGGGCTGTAGTTTTCACCTGGCTGGCAAAGGGTTCCATGGAACAAAAATGGTTAAGAACCTCTGCTCTACTAGAGTGGACTTACTGGTATTCTACTATAGACATATTGTGATTCTAGCAATGAAAGAATTTACAACATTGATGTGGAGCCAGTGGCCGCTGGAGGTTCTGGGGGCAGGGAGAGAGAAAAACAGTTTTAATACGGGGGCTTTTTTGGGACTTGGGAATCATCCTGAGTGACATTGCAATGACAGATATAGACCGTTTTATATTATCACATAACATGTAGAACTGTGTGGGAAATAGTGTAGACCACATTGTGAACTATGGTCCATGCTTAATGGCAAAGCCCCAGGATGTGTTTATCAATTGCAATGAATGTGACATACTAATGAAGGATGTTCATGTGGGAGGGTGTGAGAGGTGTGGGGAGTGGGGCATGTGGGAATCCCTATATCCTTTGTGTAACATTTATGTAATCTAAGTATCTTTTTAAAAATTAGAAATTAAAAAAAGAAAAGAACCCCTGCTCTAAAATTATAGTGTGAGATTTTAATACACCATTATCAGCATTAGACAGAACATCTTGACAGAGGGTTAATAAAGAAACTGAGACTTTGCATAATATTTTAGAGGATTTAGACATAATAAGCATATACAGAACATTACACCCAAGTACCTCAGGATATGCATTCTTCTTAAGCACACATGTATCATTTGCCAGGATAAACCACATGCTACATCACAGAACAAATTTATAATGATTGAAATTATACAAAGCAATTTCTCTGACCACAATGGAATGAAGATGGAAATTAATAAGGGGCAGAGAACTAAAATAGGAACAAAGATATGGAAGTTAAACAACACACTCTTAGACAATCAGTGGGTCAAGCAGTAAATTGAGAAACAAATAAGTAAATACCTTGAAATGAACAAAAATGAAAGCACAACATATTAAAACATATGGGGACTTCCGGGAAGATGATGGACTAGTAAGACACGGGAATCTCTTCTCCAGAAAATAGCTAGAGGACAGGCTGAAACAACCCCGAAGAAGATCTTCTAGGGTTTAGGACAGCAGGTGAAGGCTGCACACTACCCAGAGGAGAGAGGGACAAAAGAGGGAAATCGTGACTACAGAACCGTGAGTTGAAACCAGCAGCGGCTGCTGCTGCCAGCACCCTCTCCATACTAAAGGCTCTTTAGAATTCTTGGGCCTCTGGGCCTGCAACTACAGACAAAGGGGGCTCCAGGGATCTACCACCCCAGGAAAGGGGAGAGAGAGGGACATAGCCTAAGGCTGACTCATGTTCTGACCCACAAATTTGGGCTGCGGTGTCCCACGGACCCTTCCAGTCCAGGTGGGACTACACAGTGGTTTGCCCTGGGAGCCAGTGAAGGACTGGAGAAATCAGAGCCTGGTAATCTCCCTCTCTTCTAGCCTGGACTAATTGTTGAGGCCTCCAGAGGAGAGGGGAGAGAGAGCCTGGGGCTGACTCGGCTTTTGATTCACAGGTTTGGTCTGCCATGTCCCAAGAGCCCTACCAGGCTGGGTGGGGTTGCACCACTGTTTGCCTTGGAGCCTGCAAGGGGCTAAAGATATACAAACCTCCCAATCTCTTTCTCTGCTAATAGGAACTGATTGTTGAGGACTCAGAAGGAAGTGGAAATATTTCCTAGCTAGGAAAAGGGAGGGGGCTGCCAGAGAAGACTGGAGAACTATCTCAGAAAGTTTGAATTACAAGGCTCTTAGCCTCCAGACAGGAAGCTCTATCACATTGATCTGGTCTGTATCACAACAAATACACTCTGATCAGGCATTGAATTAAGAGCTGCCAAAGAGCTCCATCCCCTGGCAGATGAAGGAAGTGCTTATAAGAAAATTAAAAATAAGTAGGAGAGGCTTTTCCTGGCATCTATAGCCTCCCTGCCCAAGGCCCTAGAAAGTGACTCTACAACCAATTACTGGATCCAGTGCCCAGTTTTGAGCAACCAGCAGGACAGTCCTAACAATCCAGGTCAAGCCAAAAATCAAAGAGCTGTGGTAACTCACTGCTGCCTGCCACTAAATCCCTGTAAAAGAGAAAGAGATTGAGCATCTGAGTAAACTATATCTTAACCAGATGCCTAAAAACCAGCAAAAAATAACAAGCCATACTAAAAAAGTAGAAGACATGGCCCAAGAAAAGGAATATATCAAAGTCCCAGAAGAGATGCAGAATTTGAGAGAACTAATCAGCGAGATGAGCACAAATTTCCAAAATCAAATGAATGAGTTGAAAGACAATATAGTTAAAGACATAAATGACATCAAGAAGACATTGAGCAAACTCAAAGAAGAATTTGAAATCCTGAACAGAAAAGTAACGGAGTTCATGGGAATGAAAGACACAATAGGTGAGGTCAAAAACACATTTGAGGCATACAACAGCAGACTCGAAATGATAGAAGAAAGAATTAGTGATACCGAAGACAGAGCAGCTAAAATTGAAGAGAGAAAAGAACAGAGAGAGAAAAGAATGGAAAAAATTGAGCAGAGGCTCAGAGAGTTGAATGACAACACAAAATGCAACAACATACGAGTTCAAGAAGGGGAAGAGAAGGGAAAAGGGGCAGAAAGAGTATTTGAGGAAATAATAGCTGAAAATTTCCCAACTCTCATGAAAGAAATGAACTTACATGTTCAAGAAGCACACTGTACCCCAATCAGAATAAATCTAAATAGACCTATGCCAACACACATACTACTCAGAATGTCAAATGTCAAAGATAAAGAGAAAATTCTCAGAGAAGCAAACGATCATATACAAGGGACATCCAGTAAGACTTAGTGCAGATTTCTCTTCAGAAACCATGGACATGAGAAGACAGTAGTATGATAAAATTAGGAAACTGAAAGCAAAAAACTGCCAGCCGAGAATTCTTTATCCAGCAAAACTGTCCTTCAAATTAGAAGGTGAGTATAAAATATTCATAAACAAACAGAAAGTAAGAGAGTTTGTAGAAAAGAATCCAATTTTGCAGGAAATATTAAAGGAAACCTAAGCACCTGAAAGAAAAAGACAGGAGAGAGAGGCTTGGAGGAGAGTATAGAAGAAAGAATAGCAGAAAGGATAACCAAAAGACTAAAAAGAGAGACAAAAGCAAGATGACATATGAAAACCAAAGAATAAAATGGAGGAAGTAAATAGTGTGTTTACAGTAAAATCATTGAATGTGAATGGATTAAACTCCACAATCAAAAGATACAGGCTGATAGACTGGATAAAAAAAACTTAAGCCATCTATATGCTGCTTACAAGAAACTCACCTTAGACCCAGGATTACAAACTGGCTAAAAGTGAAAAGTTGGAAAAAGATACTGCAAGTGAATAGTAACCAGAAAAGAGCAGGGGTAGCTATACTAACACCAGACAAAACAGACTTTAAATGCAAAAAAGTTATAAGAAATACAGAAGGCCATTATATATTAATAAAAAGGATGACCGACCAGGAAGATATAATAGTCATAAATGTCTACGCACCTAACCAGGGTGCCCCAAAATATATGAGACAAACTCTGGCAAAACTGCAGGGAGAAATAGACATTTCTACAATAATCGTTGGAGACTTCAACACCCCACTCACATCGTTAGATAGAACAACTAAACAGAAGATCAACAAGGAAACAGAGAGCTTGAACAATATGATAAACAAGTTAGACCTAGTAGACATATACAGAACACTGCATCCAAACTCAGCAGATTATACATTCTTGTCAAGTGCCCATGGATCTTTCCCCAGGATAGACCACATGTTAGGTCACAATTCACCTCTCAATAAATATAAAAATATTGAAATTATACAAATTATACAAAGCACCTTAATGCTTGGAATCAAACTAGAAATCAAAAATAGAAAGGAAAAAAGTAAATTTGTTAATGTGTGGAGACTGAACAACACACTCCTAAATAATCGGTGGGTCAAAGAAGAAATTGCAAGTGAAATCAGTAAATATATTGAGACAAATGAAAATGAGAACACAACGTATCAAAACTTATGGGATAAAGCGAAGGCAGTCTTGAGAGGGAAATTTATAGCCCTAAATGCCTATATTAAAAAACAAGAAAGAGCTAAACTCAAAGAATTAACTGAACAACTAGAGAAACTAGAAAATGAAAAGCAAATCAATCCCAAAGCAAGCAGAAGGAAAGAAATAATAAAGATTAGAGCAGAAATATATGAAAATGAGAAGAGAAAAACAATAGAGAAAATCAACAAAACCAATAGCTGGCTCTTTGAGAAGATCAATAAAATTGATAAACCCCTAGCTAGACTAACAAAGAAAATAAGAAAGAAGATGCAAATAAATACAATCAGAAATGAAAGGGGGGAAGTTACAAATGATGCCACAGAAATAAAAAGAATCATAAGAGGAAATTATCAGAAATTATATGCCAACAAACTAGACAACTTAGATGAAATAGACACATTTCTAGAAATGCACAACCAACCTATACTCACACTGCAAGAAATACAAGAACTTAACAAACCAATCACATTTAAGGTGATTGAATCCATCATCAAAAATCTCCCAGCAAAGAAAAGTCCAGGACCAGATGGCTTCACAGGTGAATTTTACCAAGCATTTCAAAAAGAATTAACACCAATCCTGTTTAAACCCTTCCAAAAAATTGAAGAGAAGGGAAAATTACTCAACACATTTTATGAAGCCAACGTCACCTGAATACCAATGCCAGGTAAAGATTCTACAAGAAAAGAAAATTGCAGACCAATCTCTCTAATGAACATAGATGCAAAAATTCTCAACAAAATACTTGCAAATCGAATCCAACAGCATATCAAAAGACTTATACATCACGACCAAGTGGGATTTATTTCTGGTATGCAAGGCTGGTTCAACATAAGAAAATCAATCAATGTAATACACCACATTAAAAAATTGAGGGAAAAAAAACACATGATCATCTCAATAGATGCAGAAAAGGCATTTGACAAAATCCAGCATCCTTTTTTGATAAAAACGCTTCAAAAGATAAGAATAAAAGAAAAATTCCTCAATATGATAAAATGCATATAAAAAACCCACAGCCAACATTATACTCAATTGGGAAATGTAAAGCTCTCCCTCTAAGATTGGGAACAAGACAAGGATGCCCACTGTCACCATTGTTATTCAACATTGTACTAGAAGATTCTAGCTAGGGCAATTAGAAAAAAAAAATTGAAGGTGTCCAAATAGAAAAGAGGAAGTAAAACACCCACTGTTTGTGGGTGACATGATCCTGTACTTAGAAAATCCTGAAGTATCCATGACAAAACTACTTAAACTAATAAATGAGTTCAGCAAAGTGACAGGATACAAGATCAACAAGCAAAAATCACTAATGTTTTTGTACACTAGTACTGAACAACCTGAGAAGGAAATCAGGAGAAAAATTCCATTTTCAATAGCAACAAAAAGACTCAAATACCTAGGAGTTAATTTAACCAAAGAAGTACAGGACCTCTATGCAGAAAACTACAAAACAATGCTAAAAGAAATTTTAAAGAGACCTAAACAAATGGAAAGACATCCCATGTTCATGGGTAGGAAGAATAAATATCGTGAAGATGTCAATCTTACCCAAACTGATTTATAGATTCAACGCAATACCAACCAAAATCCCAACAGCTTACTTTACTGAATTAGAGATGGCAATTACCAAATTCATCTGGAAGGGTAAGTGCACCTGAATAGCCAAAAGCATTCTAAAAAAGAAGAGCGACGCGGGAGGAATTTCACTGCCTGAGCTTGAAACATGTTACAAAGCTACAGTGGTCAAAACAGCATGGTACTGGCATAAAGATAGACACATAAAGCAGTGAATAGAATTGAGGATCCAGAAATAAACCCTCACGTATACAGTCAACTGGTTTTTGACAAACCTACCAAGCCCACGCTACTGGGAAAAAACAGTCTCTTCAACAAATGGTGTTGGGAGAACTGGATATCTATAACCAAAAGAATGAAAGAGGACCCCTATCTCAACCCCTATACAAGAATCAACTCAAAATGTATCAGAGATCTAGATATAAAGGCCAGGACCATAAAACTACTAGAAGAAAATGGAGGGAAACATCTTCAAGACCTTGTAGTAGGTGATAGTTTCTTGGACCTTACACCCACAGCACGTGCAACAAAAGAAAAAATGGATAAATGGGACCTCCTCAAAATTAAACACTTTTGCACCTCACAGGATTTTGTCAGAAGGGTGAAAAGGCAACCAACTCAATGGGAAAAAATATTTGCAATTCACATATCTGATAAGGGTTTAATATCCAGGATATATAAAGAGATGTTACAACTCAACAATAAAAAGACAAATGACCCAATTAAAAAATGTGCAAAAGACTTGAATAGACATTTCTCCAAAGAAGAAGTACAAATGGCAAAAAAACACATGAAGAAATGCTCAACATCACTCATGATTAGGGAAATGCA
>JAQZBX010047990.1:0-20330 GCA_029593785.1 Cabassous unicinctus | reverse complement strand
AAAAAAAAAAAAAGAAAAAAAAATGAGGGTGAAATCCTTGTTCAGGAAGGCATATAGTTTTGAAAGAATACCACATGAAACAATATAACATCAATATAAAACTGTTGGTGAATTTTCACTTCAGATAGAATTTATTTGTACAGCAAGGACAGCATAACCTTTTTTGATCCCTACCACCACAGATCCTTTCCTGAAGGGCAGATAGCTAACAGGGAGATAGTAAAGCTCGAGAGAGAGAGAGCGAGTGAGAGAGAGAGAGAGAGAGAGAGAGAGAAACATTATAAATGCTACCCCAGCTTGATAAAGAAATGGATTGAATTTGCCTCCTAAACATGAGCAAACATTTTATCTATCTCTTTGGGTTTTCTTCTTTGAAATATTGTTGTTCTGCCTTTGAGCCAGAGGCTGTGTCATAAATGGGCTCTTAGTAGGCAGATTGGAATTTATAGCATGTATCCAGGACCCAATAAAATAATGTTTTTTGGCCATTTTCTTTGGAATCAGATACACTCAAGCATTCACTAGAGGTAGCAGTCTATCAGGACCCTTTAAAAGAAAGATGGAAATGGCATTCCTTGGTCAGAATCAGAACCAATTGAAGAAAGTCATTATTTGCTGTTATTAATTGATGTTAATTTGAAATTTTCCTTTCAGATAAATTAGTTCTGATGGTTTTTATTGGTATTTGTTAATTGAATTCAGTGTCTTCAGTGTGCCACCTGCCTGCAAAATGTAAGAACTAAAAAAGTACCTGAACATATCCCCAGGTAAAAACTTATCAGCAGTGCTATATCCTGTTTACCTTATTTTTTTTCAATAAGGTAAAGCAATTTCTATCTTAATTAGTTAACGCTAATAAGTTAGTTCATGGGGAAACCAAGTTTGCTGATTTGATCTCATAAAAATATCTGTCACCTGGATTATTACAATTGCCTCCTAACTGATCTTACTTTACTCTCACTTCCTATAGTCTATTTTCAGCACAGCAGCCAGAGTGATTCAAATACCCGAGGTTGGATCATGTCACCCTTCTGCTCAAAACCCTTCAATAGCTGGCTCCTCATTTTCACACAGAGTGTGAGCCAGTGTCCTTATATGGCCTCCAAGTTCCTCCATGTACTAGCTCCTTAACCTCTGACCTCATCTCCTGCCATTGGTCCCCTTATGCAACCTACTTCAGCCATACACTTCCTTAATTGTCCTTGGAGATGTCAGACAGGCCTTGGGACCCTGCTCTAGCTGTGCTGTCTGTCTGAGTTCTCTTCCCCAGACATCTGCTTGGCCACCTCCTTCACCACCTTCAAGTCTGTGGCTCTCAACTCATCCACATCCTTTCTCTTGACCCTCCCTATCCTGCTTATCTTCTCTTTTATTCTTTGTAGAATATAATACCATCTGGCAATATTTAGACTTTACTTATTTATTGAGTTTATTTTTTATTGTCTTTTCCCCCACTTCTTCCAGAATGTGATCTTCTCAAACATACCAAATATCTAGTTCCTGGCACATAGTAGGATCTCGGTAAATATTTGTTGCATCAAATAGATGAATGTTCAGTCTAAGATTTGTTTATTAATTCATTCTGGGGCTACAGCAAATGAACAAGAAAACATGGACCTGCCTTCTGAATACTAACAGATTTTATCACTAACCTTAGACTGTACTGCCATCGGTCACAGGTAGGCCTAAGTGAAGGAGTGCAGATGGTTCAGCCCAAGCTATTAAACTTTGGAAGAAAAGACATTTGTTGCAAGGATATCAGTGATACTCCAAAAAATGGAAATTACTGTTTAATTTTTTAATTCAGAGTGACACCTTGATCTTGAGCCCTGTCCCTTTCTTAAAGTAGACAATGGATGAGGAACTCGATTCAAAAATAATTGACACTTATGTTTCTATTCAGAAGGCTGTTTTAGAAGATAGCAGTCTAAGAGCATTATAGAAGTGTGGAGCTGCTAGGGACTAAGTAGAATAATTTCTGCATTTCACAGATGAAGAAATTAAGGCAGTAGAAGGATTAAGAAGTTGGGGTCCTGGACAACCATGTCAGGTGTGTAAGTTTGAAATCACAGATGGCTGCAGATATTTAGGAGGTGATTTCTGCTTTTATAACCCACATACTCTCTCACCATTGTGCTCACATGCTCAGGGAGTAGCCCCTTATATTTGAAATCAGTCTTTTCTTATTAATAACCCAGCATCTTCAACATGAAGCACTATGTGCAGTGAATGTAAATACTGAGGCACAGTGGTTTCTTGATGTTGTAGACCAAGACCTCAGGACAATGTGAAAGCAACACTGTAATGTACATTCAGGGTTGGAAAATCCTGGGGACCCTAGAAAGTGCATATATGTGCAAGGAGTGGAAATCTTCTGGGGTCTTCTATAGATTTAATGAAGAATTGTCAGGGCTGTCTCAAATTCTGGGATTCCCCTCTCCCTATGTTCCACCCCACCAAGAAAAGTTAATCTCTCTGATTCTCCATACAAGTCTTCTCCTTTTAGAAAAAAAGAATAAAGTAGAAAATATTTTTATATAAACCAAATATATCTAGATGGATGAATAAGTGTTCTGCTGCATTTTTCTTTCAGTTGCAAGCCACTTCCGGGAAATAATTAGGTTTATCTGACAGCAGTACTTGAAAAATTAGAAAGTAATACTGTATTAAAACTGCTTAAAGTGACAGGAAAAGTAAAGAATGGATTCTAGAAGGAGCAGGCTCAGATAATCCTAGCAGAGGACTGTTACATTTCTTCCACAGTAATTCACTTTACTGATAGGTACATTATTTTTTTATTTTGATCTTGGTCAAAATTATAATTGGATAGATTATCCTAGTGAATTCTTAAATCCTGGCTAAGTATTTCTTTCATTATTCCCTAGGATCCCTTCATTACTTTCTAGTTTGTAAAATAATTTTAATTTTAATATTAAGTAAAGAATTTTAAAGCAAATATGCTTTAAAATAAGTAACACACTCTAGCGGCCAATATAAGTGCCTTGAAGTTTAACTGTTATGGTAGATGATATACACAGCTACTATCATCTATTTACCCAGATAATTTAGAATTTATTATATTTTATGAGATCTCTGTAAACCTATCAAAACCCTAGGAAATTTACCATGAGCAGGACCTCCAGTTTGAAATTCTGCCATCAATATTCTTTTTCAGAAAAAGGTATTTCAGATTTTTAGCCTTAATAATGGTGAATTGCCTTGTAGTCACGGAAAACTCAAGATTATTTTTTCATAATTTAGAATCCTTTGTTCTTCCATTAATAAATGCATTAATATTTATCAAACAAGAAGAAAAGTCTCTTTTAATAAGCTTTAAAAATGTCTTAAATATAAATTTTGCCCTCCAGTCCAAATTGGTTTTCAAAGGGCCCTTGTGAACTATCAGGCCATCACATGATGTAAATATGTAGTAAAAGAAGTTATGAAGTTATTTAAATAGAGTTTCTTAGAAAAATACATGATCTTAGGATGCAAATCAGTATATTTCATCAAAGTATGAAAAATGGATTGAATACCAATAAGCCTATATGTACTAATAGTGGGGAAAGTATATTTAGACTCAGATTCTCACAATGGCTTTGCAAGTGGCATAAAACAAAGAGCCATGGTTTCCTTAAATAACTTAACTGATTCCATTTCATATAACCGCTTCTGAAAAATTCCAGTGACCAGAAAGAATTACATTAACTATAAAGAACCAAGTCAGAAAAAAAGGAGTGAGGGAGGGAACAAACTTCTCAGCTAAAAATTGCCCATAAAGAAGCTTAAGAAATTGAAATTTCCTTTTTTACATTTATTCTTTAATGCTAATAGAATGTTTTTTAAACACGGTTTTGAGTGTAGGACACTATATGGTTCTATGGGGAATAAAATGTGTAAAAACTCTGAAGTCCTTGGAGTTTATAGTATGTACACAAGTATTTCAGATTAAGTACAGAAGGCAGGTAAATGGTATCAGAAAAAATGCTGTGGGAGTTGGGGAGATAGAGAGATCCTTTCTGAATAAAAAGCCCAGGGAGGGTTTTAGGGAAGAGGTAGCATTAAACATGGACCAGGAAGGAATTCAGTATTTTCATGGTTTTGGGGGGGTCGTGGTCATTTTACATCCAGGCATGAGCCAAGACATGGAGAGCATAAGATGTGCAAGGGGTGATTGAGAAGACAGTAAGTAGCCCAAGAGTAAAGAACAAAATAAAATAAGTCTCGAAAGGAAGTTTGGACTCGTTTGTGACCTGCTTTGAAGACCAGAAATCCAAAGCAATTGCTTAGAGCAGCCAGTGCATTCCTAGATTGCTTCCTGTGCTTATTGACACATGGGACATGGAGTACACATGAATTGTCAGTTCAATTGTTAGTTCAGCGATAGGAAAGACAGTATTCACAAGTAAAAAGTAGGGAAAACATGAAAAAAGAGCTTAGTGCTACCGGGCATATCACAATGAATCATAAAAAGAATGCACTTTTCATTTTCCTGTCTTCATTTATTCAGCTAATAAACATTTATTGAAGAAGGTATCATACAGGGTTGCGGTCCAGGGGGAATTAGTTAGAGTTTTCTTAGGCCTACCTTCAAATGTCACTTCGTCTCTCTAAGCTCCCAATTCCTTATCTGGGAAACAGGATAGCGCTGCTTCCTGCTAAGCTGTTGTGCACGTTAAATGAGATACTGTAAGTAAAAGCCTCTCACCGGATCTGAAACGTGGGCAGTGCTCAAGGTTAGTTAGTTCCAGGCTCTGCTATGTCCTTTCCTCTGTGTCATCACACCTCCCCCACAACTAGGGCTACATAGCTTCTTTGCAGGCTTCTCCATTCTCTAGACCCTAGGATGAAATTCAAGTGTAGGCAAAAGGAACTTAAGGACCTCCCCCCTTCCAATCTTTGGGACTCAGCTCAGGTCATCCTCCCGGTAGTAATCTAGCTGTTGTTGTTTTCATTTTTCTTTCCCCCAGTCATTCCTTAGAAGCACAGTCTTTCAGAGACTGAGCCTCTATCGTCTCCTTGCCAAACTCGACCGCACCCACTTTCTCCCCCTTTCCATTGGATCTCTGCCTCTGGGCCCCAGTCTGGGGTTCTTGCTATTTACAATGAACCTCACTGATGTTTTCAGCCAGACTGGTCTTCACATCGCCTGCTTCTGGGCTGGGTCCTGGGCCTGTGCCTTTCAGAGCTCTTGTTTATTTCTCTTGGAGCTGAGCCACCCTTCCCCACAGCAGTTTTAGTAGAGCACTAACTTGGGTCTTTGGCCACACCACTGGAATTTTCTCTGGACCCTGCAACCAGCGAGGGATGTGATTGTGGAATTGTGTGTGTGGTGAGGATGGGTGAGGCTCCCAGTCTTGTTCCCTCTCAGTCTGTAGGATTCTGACAGGCTGCCCATGTCCGTAGCATTCTTAAGACTACAAAGATGACTCAGACATGTCCTTAGACTTAAGGACCGTTTAATACAGTAGAGGTGACAAGACAAGTGTCTGATCAGGTACTGGGCAAGGCAGCATGCTGTAAGTGTATCAGAGAAGTATAAAGACACAAGCAATCACATTAGGTTGACACATTTGAACATGCAGAAAGTGGCATTTGAGCGGGCTTCACTGTTTGTAAGATATCAACAGACAGGTTAAAGAAGAAGACACTGCTGAAACAGGGAACTAATATGAACAAAGATGCAGTGGTGGTTAAGAGAGTGTGAGGGAAGATTATGTAGTGCGTGGGAAGGTTGGAAAGAAATATTATTATTATTATCTTAAATGCTTGCATGGGAAAAAAGCAGATATAATGGGTATTAGAAGTCAGGGCTGTAGTATACAGCCATCCCGACTGTGCACTGCTCAACCCCAGTGGTCCCATTCATGTACGCTGGGGATTGGCAAGCTTTTTTTGTAAATGGCCAGATAGTATATATTTTAAGGCTTTGTGGTCCGTGTGGTCTCTGCAGCTACTCAACTCTGCCTGTACGGGGTTAAATAGTGTCCCCCACAAAATTCTTGTCCATCTGAAACTTCACAATGTGACCCTATTTGGAAATAGGATCTTTGCAGATGGTTAAGTTGAGGTCATACTAGATTAGGTGGGCACTAAATCCAATGAGTGGTATCCTAGAGAGGTCATGGAACACAGAGGAGACTCACAGGGAAGAAGGTCACATGACAATGGAGACAAAGATTGGAATTATGCTGCCGCAAGCCTAAGATGGCCAAGAATTGCCAACGACCACCAGAAGGCAAGGAAGGATTCTCCCATAAAGCCTATAGAGGGAACATGACCCTGCTGACATCTTGATCTCAGACATCTAGCCTCAAGAACTGTGAGAAAATAAATTTATTGTTTTAAGCTACCAAGTATGGTAATTTGTTATGGCATCCCTAAGAAACTAAGAGACTTTGTAGCTCAAAAGCAGGTATAGACAGTATGTAAACAAATGAGAATGGCTATATTCCAATAAAACTTTATTAATGGACACAAAAATTTGAATTTCCTAAAATGTTCCATGACAAAATATTCTTTTTATTTTTCAACCATGTAAATATGTAAACAACCATTCTTAGCTCATGGGCCATACAAAAATGCAGCAGACCACATTGGCCTTTGGGTTGTTGTTTGCTGACTCCTAATATAGACTCAGTATTGATGATTATCCTGGAGTTGTAAGAAAGAGGAGCCATGGTGGAAAGCCATGGATATGGTGTTTATTAAAGACAGGTGTAATACTGTCTAATCTGGATAAGAAACAGATTAGTAGAAGTGAGATGGGCATTAGGAGGCCAGTCCTGAGCTACCGCCATGGTTCCAGCAATGAGTGCATGTGAGCTGCTTTTCTACATTTTATTCCCCGTGTCTACACAACGTACTGTCATCAGCCTGGCACTGTGACCAGCTGTCTGGATGTCTTTTATCAAAGAGAATGGCAGAGTGTCATAAGAGAATAAAAAGAGAAAAGCAATCATCCTCAAACTATAATCTTTGGTGAATAAAGGTAACCTTGAGTGCAGGCAGTAGTATAAGTTGTCATCAAAATGGTACAAACAAACGAACATTCACTTCATTGTATAACATCTCATAAAATTCACTGTGCATAATGTTACCCCCATTTTAAAAGCCAGTATGTGGGCATGTTTCACAAATGTTAAGTTAGGTGAGCTTCTGTTGCTAAAAGCTTTATCTCATTGCTGATGTGCTGTCTGCATTCCAGAATGTAGCTGTGGGTATTTATCTGAGCCTGGCCTTACTGAATCTTTTTTCATTACAGTAGAGCTATATGGGTCAATAACTAGACAGGAAAATTCCATAAATTCCATGGCAAAGTTAAACTGGAAGACTCATATGGGTCTTTGTGTATTGATTACCCTACTACTGACTGATTTATGGTCTCTAATACTTAGGGCTATCAATCTATGACCTTTAAGTGACTATAAAGACATTCCTGATATTTAGCATGTGTGTGTATAGTACAGTCAGTAGCATTAAGAAGCAGCCTCTGAACTAGAATGATGGGTGGAAGTTCTACAGAGGCAAATATCTGTTTACTATGGGAAATATTTTTCTGTGAGATACAGAGAAACACAAGTGGAATGAGCTTTCTTGTAGATGACAAATGGCATGCTACCCTAAATTAATAAGAAATTCTCCACAGGTACAAATAACAAATGTGCTAAATTGTTAGGGAATTGGAATAAGTGACTTGGAGGCCTTCTACCCTAATGTAGCATTCCACTGAGTTTCCCAGAGGACCCGAAGCATATTTGAATGCTGGTTGCACATCTTGGAGTATTTTGCATTATAATATTTAAAAGATTATATTTGGTATTCACAAATCTTCTTTGAATATAGAAAACTGACAGGATATCATTATTACCATTATTAACATCTTATCATCATCGTCAGCCTCGAGGTGACTAACAAAATTATTATATATAAATTCAGTATCTTTTTGAAGTCTAATAACAAACGTACTCATTAGTTACCCAAATCTACAAAAATTGTTGTTATTAAATTATCTTGATAAAACCTTATGTACACTCTAATTATACTGTTCATAGCTGATATTTGGTCAATATCATATTGTGTGCTAAATACTTCAGTCCATACCATATAGTTGACAGTGTCGCACAATAGCTGATCTAAGAGGACTCCCTCCAGCAACAGAGCATCAGGTACCGTGCAGCTGCCAATATTGGATTCATTCAGTCTTGAAGATGATGACAAGAGTGTCTTGATAGTCTGTAAACACATGATTTTGGTAATCTTTAATGTTTGTTGTGACCTGAATTTCTTTGGCATTTACTTCATGCTCTGTACATAGAAAATAAACCAAGGCAGATGCATAAACAGCTCCTCACTTTGCTACTTAGGCATCACAGCTGGTAGGCCAGCAGGTCTGGAAATGGTACCATTCTCTATGGCTCTAACAGTGGTATAACTATCAATATTGATGTAAAATAGGAGTATAATTCATTTTCTCTCATCCAGTAAGTTTTCTGTGGTTCATACTGCATTATTCATGTACTTGCATTTGAACAGTAGCCTGAATTTGTAGAGTCTGTTTCCAAAATTTTTTAACTGAGATGAATGCACGAACCCTCTGATATAAGCAGGATATGTATTAAGTTCCCCATTTTGAGGGCAAACAGAGTCCCAGAGGGGAAGCCTGACTTACTTGAAGCCTAGCCATGGCTAGAGATTGGTTCAACCAGATCTTGTGCCCAGTCGTGCTGGATTCTATCTGTGCTCTTTCCATTGCATCATGCTGCATCTTGAAAAGATCACTTCAAAGTTGACTAGTGTGTTAGACCTGAGGAAAATGCACCAATATCCAGGTCTCTTTTCCTGCCAGGGCACTGAAAAGACTACACTTTCCAGTCCTCTTGTAGTTAGGTGAGACCATGGGAGTAGTTCTGACCAATGGACCATGAGCAGAAAGGATGTGTGTCACTTCTGGGTCTTTTGGTGGCAAGCATGGAGGCCATGTTTTGAGATGGTGGAGCCATAAGAAGCAAAGAGTTTGGATCCCTGAGTCATTACATGGAAGAGAGATGTCCTGAAGCATCACTGGACCTAGAACAGGCTTTGCTTGAGCAAGAAATAAACTTCCTCAGTTAAGCCACTTAGATTTGTTTATTACTGTTGCATAAGCTCAATCTATTCTGACCAATACACCTTCTCCAGATCCTTTCACCAGCTGCTATCAGCACTTTTATCTCCTATTAAGATGTTTAAAGGAAGTGAAAAAAAAACAACAACAACAACTACTCTTTGGTGCTATGAAGAAAATAAAACCGGACAAGGTGACAAGGATTGGTTAAGGTTTAGATGCCACAATGTTAAATTGGTTGGTCAGGGAAGGACTCGCTGAAAAGGTCACATTTAACCAACAACTCAAAGCCATGCAGATAGAATGCCTAGAAAGGCATCCTAGGTAAAATGAAATTGCAAGTGCCAAGGCTATGCAGCAAGTGTATGATGTTTGAGGAAAAGCAAAGAGGCCAATAGGGCTGGAATAGAGTGGAGAAGAGTAATAGGACATGAGGTATGAGAGAAAAAGAGGAAGAGGCGCCTCATGGAGAGCCGTGTGGGCCAATGGAAGGACTTTGGCTCTTACTCTGAATGAAATAGGGGCCGCTGGGAAATGTGGTGCAGTGCAGTGACATGTTTTGATTTATTTTTTAAAGGATTGTTTTCTGAAAGCATATTTATGAGACTGAATGGTTCTTTACAGTGGATGATGAGGTTGCTATATACTGCTTGCTTCGATCATGTGTCATTTTGATACACAAGTAATTCTCACCAAACCAGTGCCCATTTTGTTGGTGACATCAGGGTTCTATCTAAGGTTCCCAGTGATACCCTAGGCTGCAGTCCCCTGATTTGGAATGTGTGCCATAAAGCTATCAAAGAGCTCTTTGCAAGAGTCTTTATTCTCCAGGACTTCCCCCTGTAAATAACCAAGAATAGCTGGATATTATCCTATAACACATGTGCTGTGATCCTAGCAGGATTTAAACCAGAGCTTGGCATGCCCCAGGGAATGCCAGAGCGAATGCATTAAGCTCATAAATTACTTTGTCATCATGTGGATATCCAAAAGATACTTTTGCTTCAGCATCTCCAAAAATAAAATCATTCCCTACCCATCCCCATCCATTTAGGTCCCCCACCCGCATCCCAGTCTACCCACTCCAGACCTTAGCCCATCAGTTCAGAAAAACCCCATTACTACAATAACTCAATCAGAAACCCCAGAGGTTGGTAACCTATTTCTAAAAGTTCTTTCCCCTATACCCTTCTCAAATCTGCCCTTTCCTCTCTCTCTCTCTCGAACATAACATCAAATCTGGCCCTCATTCCCTCTTTTGAACTGCTGGAACAGCCCCCTAACGGGCCATTTGGCCCCATTCTCTCCTTTCACATTGCTACACTGCTGCAGGAAGCCTCTTTCTAAAACACAAATCTGGTTGTGTCATTCCCTTCCCTGCAGGGAATGAGCTGAACTCTTTGGGCTTAAAAGTCCCTCACAATCCAGGTCCTGCCTGTATTTTTAGCTGCACCTCTTGCCACTCCTAGATTGTAATATTTCCTGCAGTCCCGCCAAGCTGCTTGTTCTTTTCCAAACACTATAAGCTATTTCACACCTCTGTGAATTTGCACATGCCATCCCTTCTGTTGGAATATGTGCTCACCTTATCTAACTGGCCAATTCTTACTCTTCCTTGGAACTTCTGCTTGTACTTCATGCTATTTGTGAAATCTTCCCTGACCTAACTGCCAGGGTCCCTCTTATGTAACTTTATTTCAGTGGTGACTTTAGACACATCTATTACCCCCACTAGACAGCTCATTTTATGCCAGCCTCTGTTACAGAGGTACATGCATTGTAGGTGTTCTGTCCATGTTGAATGAATTAATAAATCTAAATACCACTCTGTCTCCATTGCCTGGTGTTAACATCGTTCAGAAGATGTCATGTCTACATCCCAGAACCCATGCTGTGATGCTCAATGGGCAGAAAACAGTGGTTGTTATCTCCTGCATAAGGGAAAATGTAGTAATTTCTTTCAGATGGTTGTTGGATATCTTGAAAATAAACAGTATTTTTAATATCAAACTTGTTCTTACACAGGTTTTTCTTTTGACATTTTATTGCTCCGGATTGATTTATCATTGTAATTCCTCTTTGGCTTGCAGCTGTCGTTATTAAATTATCACCATTCTTCTTAAGGCTGACCTCATTTTCTTGTGCATTGGGTGCTTTGGCTATGAAGGAGAAACCCGTTGAGAAAAAACAGCCCTCAGTTTCGTGGTTCATGTGGAGATCTGAATTCGGAAATGTACATAAAGATAGATGTCATTTCAGAGAGTGGCTATGATCAAATAAAGGGAAAAGTGAAATGCCTGATTTTTTTTTAAGGAATCATCATTTCAGAGACACAACATTGTTTAGTATTTCTATTTGCCTCTTTTTTCCTTATTACAGAATAGCATATGTTCTGAGATAGGGCATTGCTGTGTTTGCCTCATCAACTTGAAACCCCTTCTCTAGTCAGCATAAGGCATGTTTGATTGAATACTGTGATAATTTGCTGTTATAACTGGTGGCTGAGTCATCTGTTTTTACAGGATTGGTACTGTAAAGAATTGAGACATATGTCTCCTGTGTCAAAATCGAGTGTGAATTTTGAAGTCGAAAGTAAAATGAACCCTTGAGCATGATCAAGTGAAAATCACAGCAACCTGTGGGCCAAGGGTTTTAGTAGCTACTATGTGAATATTTTTTTTCAAGTTGCATTAATTTACTCTTCATTCCTTCATGCAAGGGGCGAAAATCCAAGCTTAGATCTCACTAGCACTGTTACGAAAAGGAAATATTAGAAAGGATTCTAGTTTCTCTGTGATCAGATATTCATCTTGGCTAGCTTCATTTGCTTGCACATTAACAAGTGGTCAGATGAAGGGCCAGGCCGTTTTAGCAACTGGGTGCTGACGGTGATTGGCTAAGGGCCCATGCATCCCAGGAGCTGATTTCTCTTCCCTAGAATAAAGGGTTCACAGCATGGATACCTGGGTCAGGTATCAAGGATGACATTCAGGGTCCAGGAGACATTGATGATGGAAACAAATTGGGAGCTGCTTGGCCCAAGAACACTAGGCATGGAATGCTGTTGCATCACGATTTAACTCTGAAACTGGACTCAGAGAGCTTCTTTGGGAAAGCTGAGTTTGAGGGTAAAGCTGCTTCTCTAGATAACCTTCAAGCCTTCTTCTTAAAGCTGTTTTCCTCCATCTCCTGAGTTAGCCTTGACCCGGGATGCTTTGGAAAGCACAATACAATGACGGTTGAGAAAATAATATTTATAAACCTTATAAACAAACAAACAAAAAAAGCATTGAAACTTCATTATCATAATAGTTGAGAGAAAGCCCCCTAAATGTCAGAAGAATTCCGTAGTTCATAAACTGTTTATACCTGGAGAATATTCAATTTAGTGCAGAAGAATTAGGATTAGGGGTGTGTTGATGATACAATGAGTGTAAGCTAAAGGCAAGGTGATTTAAAAAGTGAGTAAAGTAGAAAAATGAATGTTAGGAGTCCACGTTAGCTAGGGAAGAGAATGAGGGCATCAGAATTTCTCAAAAGCCCTTTGTCAAGATTAGGAAGGGAATTCGAGGCCGCATATCATCAACATAAGAGTGATTGCCTTTAGGGAGTGGCTGGTGTATTGACTGGACACAAGGGAACCTGTTGAGATGATGCATATATTCTGTAAGTTGATGGGGGGGTGGTCGTTACATGGGCATGTACATAAAATCATAACATTCGCCAGGCAACACACTTAAGATTTATGCACTTTTCTTGTATAAATTATACCTATAATAAATAAGGAAGAGTTGGGGGAGGACTGGGACTTTGCTTTTTTTTAACAAATCAATTTTTTTGATACATATTAAAGCATAAATCCATCCAAAGTGTACCATCAGAGGTATTCAGTGTAATCATATATTTGTGCGTTCATCACTTCAGTCATTCTTAGAGCACTTTCATTATTCCAATAATAATAATAAACAAAAAACAAACAACCAAAACTCATCACCTCTCAGTCTCTCTATGCTTCCCCTGCTGTACATAGCTGCTATTCTGTTTCCTTCTCTCTAGTTTATTGGTATTTATATTGTGTAAAAACAGTCTTATATATGCATTATCACCCATATTCGTGTTTTACATGAGGTTTTACTATCTTATACAGGGACTTTGATTTTATGCTTCTCCCAAGAATAAATAGTTCCTTCTTGCAGCCCTACCTCTCTCTCTTCTCTCACACCCTGTGAAAAGCATTAAAGACCATTTTTGTTTATTTTTTCATATTCACCTAGTTTTCTCTTTGCATGATGCTCTGTAGAAAATAACTTCCTTGCATTTTCTTAAACAGTAGCTCATGATTAGCTGCGTGGCTCAGAGACGCCCCCTTGTAAACTCAGTTTCAGAACTTTGTGATCATATAGGCTGAATTTATCCTAATAGCAAATAGGTATTCAACACTTGTAATATTCCAGGCATTTAATTCATTCATAATTCACCTAAAAACGTTGTGAGTTAGGGACAATAAAAATGCTCATTTTTCTTATTAAAAAATTGAACTTTAGAGAGGGTGAGCAGTCCATGCAGAGTCACACTGTGAAACGTGGCAGAAATTTAGGTCTGTTATCAAAGCACAATCTAAAATCTCTGGAATGTGCTGCCTCCCAGCAGCCTCCAAATGCTCCTGTAGAAGCCCATCTTTATTTGCAACTCAGAGTTTTATTGTTTTTTACGTGCTTGCAAATAAAAATTTCTGGAGGAAATATTAGTTCTAAATAATTTACCATACCTTGGTCACCATGAGGCACCACATGAAAAACAAACGCTCATATTAGAGTCAAGACAATAAAAGCATAACAAACAGGGTCGTATCTTTTTATAATTTCAACCCTGCGCTGTGTTTTAATTCACTAAGTGAATTTTTCAGATTACACATTTTTTTTTCCCTCTGAGCACAAACATCTTTTAAATAATTTACCATCTTTCAAAAATGCAAAATATAGTCCAAATGTACCCCTGTCTTCTTAAACCCAGCGTACCTTTCACTATATATTAATCGGTTGTCAATGTCTCTTATTGATCATTGTATTCTACCATAATACATCTTTGGACACTGTTAAGGTGTACCGGGCCATACTCAGAAAACCGCACTTGATATGCAGTTCTTATGGCTGGGTTTTGACTCTTTTATCATTGACATTTTTCACAATTGTCATTATGCCATTTCATTGAAATTGCTGCCTCATTATCCTTTGGACTAAAAAGAACAATAGTAGATAAAAGAGCTAAAAATACAGATAATAGAGCCTTTTAGACCAGTTTTAAATAAGTAAATAAATAAATAAATAAATAAAATAAACAAACACACAATGTGGGAGGACCTGAAAGTTTCTCTCACAAAGAAAGTGCAGATTTTATTTTTTGTTTCACCCTCCTTTTCCATGGATTTGCACAATTTAGGTTTTCCAAAGGTATTATTTTTCTTCTTTGCATCTTATACTTTAGTGGCTTTGATTACCCGAAAAGGTAATATCCAGATAAGTGTACTATTGTGACTTTAAAAAAATGCTACTTGCTTGGGAGCAAGCTGACCACTTTCTGTCAGCTCCTCATTAGACGTCTTAAACCTCCAAGAGGCCACAGCAGTGGATGTTGTTCAAGAGTGGTCTCCTGGCAACGGGGCCTCAGGCAGATACTGCTGAGGACACAAAAGTGAACAGAAATGAGATGAGATGGCGACTTTGGAGAGAGGAAGAACACACACGCGTATTTAAATACATATATACGTGCACATTAGAGTTTTCTAGTCTTTTGGAGAAAGGAGTTAAGAAAATTTTCAATTTAAAATAATTTTTTTAAATCAGATTACGGGAATTTTAGTTATTTATTCAGGACTAGTTTAATAATATTCGAATCTTTTGTCAACAACATATAAATACCGAATACACTTTTAAAATAAGTTTTTGATTCAATTTTGATAATATATCTAGAATTACTATTTTGTTTTTAAAAGATGCAAACAAGTGGTTAAAGAAGGTAGGACTTAAATATTTAAGAATGGACTCCAAATTATCTATTATCCTAAATAAATTAGATTTCCTCATATTCTCTTCGTTATAATAGTATCTCCAAGTGATTTTAATGATGTTAAAATTCTCTTATTGAAATTACAATTAGTGTCATGTTGACTGATTTTTCATGGACTCTAGAGCAGCTGTAAAATCGAGCCTTATGGGGAAAAAAAGAAAGGGAAGAAGTGTTCAACCACCCAGCATTATGAAATCCATCCTCTTTATTTTTCTTGTCCCACCTGCCTCTATCATTATATTATGAGTATAAAATAGACAAAACAAATGTGCTATAGAATACATCTATAGGGCAGAATGTAAATATTTTGGCAAAACTAGCATGTATGAATAAAGAATAAAATTTAAAAAGTCATCAAAAATATTCATCTACAGGAGTAGAGCACCACTTGTTCCACATATGGTATCAAAGTTGAGAATTTTAATAAAATGTCTTGTCTTAGCTTTAACATCAGCTATAGCTCACTGGTGTTTTACAACATATAGACAAACAATATGAAATAAAAATATATTTGGGTTAAATATACTATACATAGTGTTATGAATACCTGTTATATGTATACAAGGAATTGTAGTTCTCTAAAAAGAAAAACACTGTAATATCTTATCCTTGCATGTCCAAAGAACAAGAGAAATGTATCTATTCTCTAATTGTTGAAGGGTTTAGAGTCTGAAAAAAATTAGTATACAGGAAGAAAACAGTGACAACTTTCTGAAGAAATGCTTCCATTCCTAAACAACTTACTCCTCTCCTACAGCTCTATAAATGTGACTAACCGAATTAGCTACACCTCCTGTCAAATTTGCTATGCATTTTACCTGCTCCTAAGCATCCTCCTAAGCAAGCAATATTCATACACCCATTTCATCTTTTTTTTTTTTTTTTTTCAAAAACAAAAAAGCACACAATAAAACCCAGCAGTTTTCAAGTTTATACATCATGGTGAATTCTGCCCAGGCTGCTCTGGAATTTGGGAGGAGAGTGTGCTTGATCTCATTGCCTTGATTCTATTTATGAACATGTCCATCTTTAATCCTCTGCCTTCCCATAGAGACCACTCCAAATTCTCAAGGCATATTGCTCGATTTCATTGGATCCTGGGTACATACATCACTGCTTTAAGAATTTAGGCTGCATTTTTTAGGATGCAAAGAATATTTCACTATTTATGTGCTGATGGTCTTGGACTCTCGGGTTTCATTACTGCTTCTATTTTTCTTCTCAGAAATTCTGCGTATTCCTCTCTACCCTAAGGCACTAAGGCATTCTGGCAAGCCAAGATCCTTTGCAGTATGTTTTTTTTTTCCACATTCATTAAAATATACTTATCCGTTGGCACTTTTAATAATTCTCATCAGCTCTCTCTCTCTCTCATGTTGTGCTCTTCAGCTTCAATGCACTTTGCTGTTGTCATTAATCCTTACAACACTTCAGAGAGGCAGATAAGTGGGTATTACTGGTCAGATTTTCATTCGGCGGAACTGTGGGATTCCTTCCATTGAGATAACATAAAATGAAATTGGGACCCATTATCTCTGCTGAACAGATGAAGAAAATGAGACCAAAAGATTAAGTGGCGAACCAAGAGGAGAGAGAGAGTCCATGTGAACACCGTGGAAAAGCCATTTCAATTCCAGCCCTCAATCCTGGGTCTTGTGTGCTTACCTTTTGACAGCCCTCTGTCTTGGCCAGGGAAGACAAATGCAATCTGTATGTGATGCTTTCGAAAGCTTTGTGTGGAACTTTCCCCATGAATTATGAGAAGTAATCAAATTAACTAAATAAATTGTGCACCATGATGTGTGCATCCTAAGTTTAGCTCTGAGGAACTGGGAACGGTCTATTCGGAATGGGTCTTTGCCGCCTTATTGATTTAATTCTGAGGAAATTTATCTCTTACTGGAATTTCTTAGAGGAATTGCCCATCCTTTTCTTTGAATGTATAAATAGTACATTGAACAAGCACTGTGCTTGATGGATAAGGAAAATGTGACTCAATCCCACTACCTTTTTGTAGGAAGCTTTTTCTCTGATCTGAGACTTTTCTGCTCACTCTTAGCCTAAGTGTTAAGGTTCTCATTCAGAAATTTTAAATGTTCACTCTAAGGTGTCAGTAAGCATTTTAGATTTCCTGGAAAGATTCTCCCCATCTTCTACCTAAGGTCAGTTGTCATGGGTTGCTTACCTGTGGGGAGAGGGGGGTAGCTGATGGCCCAGTAGTTCTCACTTAATAGTTCCCCTGGGTCCCATTGGTGGTCCCACAGCATGAGAGCTGGGGAAGGGAAGAGAGAAAGAGAGTAAAGGAAAGTTCTTGGTCACCGTATGACTAGTACCGTCCTGAGCTGACTTTCTGTCCTTTGGCTCAGTCAGATGCTTATAAAGCTCATCCTTTTCCTCACAGGCAGTGTGGAGACCTCTTGGAGGCCTCTACTAGGCTGTACTGACAGAAGCCCCCAGGACCTGGATAGAGCTTCTGTCCCTGCTGGCCTGGTGGCCTTGCTGGCCTCTTCTGCAGGTGGTCACTGCCCCTTCTTCCCTATGCCAGCTCTTGGTACTCCATCATCCACTGCACACAGAGACTCAGAATCTCACTGTTGCAGCCCCCTTGCCTTCACAGGTGGTTCACTGGGGATTTAGAATAGTTCCAGGTCAGCTCTCCATCCCGCATGGCCCATATCTGGTCCCCCAAATTCTCAAATTCCCTGCCCTGTAGTTGGCAGGAATGTAATTTCCCAGACCCCACTCTGTCCCTCACTGCCACAGACTCCTCCTTTGCCAAGAAAATAGTGTACTCTGTTCATCCCCCCACACACCCCCTTCAATTTTACTTCCATTGCTTAAAAACAAATTCCTTCTCCTCCAGCTAGTCTGAGCTACTCAATGACATTTTGGTATTCAATGTGCATTCAGAACCAGCAGCTTTTCATGAACATAACTACCAACCTGTCTGTCCAACCGCATTTCCAGCCGCTTACTCATGAACACTCTTACATTCTGCTCTACTGGACTTTCTGCTGTGTGCCAAATGTGCCACATACTCTCCGTCCTCCAGTGTCTTTCTCTTTCTCACCTAGGTTGCTGCAGTAGATTCCCAAATGCTGTCCCTGTCTTCATTCATGCCTTTTGCAATCTATTTGTCATTCTGACAACCTCCTGAAATACAGCTCTCTTCATGACACCCAACTCCCTCCTTCAGTTTCCACTTTAACATGGCTCCAAGGCTTTTCATGAACTCTTCTCTACTTAGTTCTCCAAACTCATCTGCCACCTCCTTTAGTCAAAGACTGTATCAGTCAAGGTTCTCCAGAGAAACAGGACCAGTAGACCAGTACAAGATAAATAGAGCAGGAGTTGATGCTAAGAATTTCTTTTTCAAAGAAACCTCAGATTTGCCTTAAAGCCTTTCAAATGATTAGATGAGGCCCACCCACATGATCGAGAATAATCTCTTTTACTTAAAGTCAACTGATTGCCTGTGTTAACCACATCTACAAAATAACCTTCACAGCAACACTAGATTAGTGTGTATTTTTTTGTTTTTTGTTTTTTTGTTTTTCAGAAGGTACCAGGGATTGAACCCAGGACCTTGTACATGGGAAGCAGGTGCTCAACCACTGAGCTACATCTGCTCCCCAATGAGAGTTTGTTCGCCTCTTTGTTTGTTTCTTTGTTTTAGGAGGTACCAGGGATCAAATCCGGGACCTTGTACATGGGAAGCAGGTGCTCAACTGCTTGAGCTACATCCACTCCCACTAAATTAGTGTTTGAATAACTGGGCACTATAACTTACCAAGTTGACACTAACCATCACAAACACCTTCCTTCCTACCATCAAATCTGTATACAGTACATGCTATACTGAACTTTTCTCTTAAAATGTGCCCTGCTCCCTCTTTCCTTCCACATGTTGTTCCCTCTGCCTGAATACTCTTCCTTTTCTTCCTTGACTAACTCACTCTTCAAATATGGTTTTCATTACCAATTCATTAATATCTTAAACTTCAAATACTTTTGTTGTCTCTCTTTTTTCCCTGGTAGAGATCAAAGATGATGCATTCTTGCTCACCATTGTATCCACAGCTCCTAGAAAAACACAGAATATGTGTTTCAACTACAGTTGATGAATACATTCTTTTCAAGAACTTATCAAATATAAAATAAGAAAATCTTACCAAGCTGATGCCACATTAACTGCTTAAAGTTTCAAACCAAACGAAAATACATGATGTAGATGAAATATGTGGCCCAATTTGAGAATCAGTTCAGACTTTTTAATTCAATGGAGGGCATAAAATCAATATTTACACATGGTTCTCTTAAAGGGGGATGTTCACTTGTCCTTTCAGTGTAGAAAAGAAGAGCATGCATTCCTTAGGTGTTTTCATTAAGGCCCTTGATTCTAAATTGAATCGCCCCCACCAAGCAATTATTAATTAGCGTTATTTCAATATTATTTTAGAGGGCAGTATGTATGACTCCTTCCCAAGTTGTTCACGGAGTCCATGGAATTTTAATAAATTGAATGCAAAATGGCAAAAACCAAATTATATGTCTGAACTCCATGTGCTGCTAGACCTGCCCTGAAGGAGTAATATAAGAAGCAGGCTATCAGTAATTGAAGGGAAAAATAAAGGTCAAGATTTATGAAATAGTGCTGAAAGTTTTCTAACACCATTTTTCTTTGTTGGCATGCTTCTCATAGCACTCTAGCTTTTAAAAAATGCCCTTGTCTTTCTTATAGAATCAAATCCAAATTCTTGTTAAAGGGTTTATTTTATGTTCTATGACTTGAGTGATACAAGATTGATGAAACAGTCTTTGAAATCATGAACAGGTGAATTGATTGGCATAATCCCAAACTGCTTACATAATATAAACTATTGGTGGCGTTCCCTGGAATTTTTATGATCTGGATTTTCACCTGCTTTGATGGGAAAGGGCCCGTTTGCAAATTAAATCTGCCCAAGTGTGAGAATATCTTAAGGACCAGGTAAAATATTAAGAATGTTGACTTAGATTTCAAGTAAAGAGGGAAAAACAAAAAGCTTTGGTGCTGGTTCAAGTTAGCATTACTCATCAAAACCAAGAAATTAATATTTCTAACTATAACAGCAAATATTTTCAAGTTTGTCATTTCACTAGATCTTAGTAGGCCAAA